>VXAU01000541.1:43791-127939 GCA_013399695.1 Formicarius rufipectus | reverse complement strand
GGGGTGTCCGTGGAGAAGAAAAGAATAACTAGATAGAACGAAATAACCTCATGAAAACACCAATTTGATGATTAATGTAATGTCTTTCATTATTCATAATCTTATGAGTTGTAACTCCTTACTTACTATACTTCGTTCACTCCATAATTATTCAATACTGCCAAGCTTGTTCCTACATTGACTGTCACATATTTTCCTATTGGTGGAAGCTGACTCAGCTCTACTTGTCTATTAAACAATTTCCTTACACCTTTTATATATGAACTGAACAGTAGGATACTAAAATAAATGGATAAGTAGATCATTTAGTTAGCTGGCCACTCTTTGGCTATAAAAATGTGGCTGTTTAGGGGTGATTTCACTGAGCAGCTTTGTGGATCAGTTTGAGAAGGAAAGACACACCAAATAGAAAATTGTAGAAGAAAATCTGCATGAAAGGTATTAGAAATGGACAAAATAAAAGAGTGAAGTGGGAATAGGAAGGTAAATAAGATCAGAATGAAGCCCTCTGTTTTAAGAGAACTGAATTCAACATTGCAGCATGTAGCTGATTGCAAAACAGCAGGAATGTAGCAGCACCTGGCTGCTAACCTCAGGAACTGGCACTGTTAAATTTGATTTCATTAATTTAATAGGTATCAGTAAGAATCAGAGATACTGATACGTTGCAGTGTTGGGGAATAAATGGTGTGTACAGGCAAGTGAAAACATCTAAATGGGTCAGGTTTCCAATTCTGGATTCAAGTCACAATAAACATCCCTGCAACGTATCTTATTTTCCATGTTCCTTCACCCCTGTGGCATAAAATCAGTGAACACCAGATTGTCACAAGGAGTCACACCTGTGTCATGTAGGTGAATCCTTTATGAAAATGCATGGACAAGTATTGGAGGGAGAGACTTTTTACAGACAGAATGATATAAAATGGCAGACTGCAGACTTGTCAAGACATTGGATATGTTCTGTAAAATTTCCCTGCTTAGATGCATAACTCTAGATATCTAACCTACACCAATCATGGGCACAGGGGCACATTTCACTGTTTTTGTGGATTTACTGGGTGCATTAAAAAATAGAGTAGAACCAATGTTTCCTTAATTTTTAAAATCATTTGTGTCTGAAGATAGCATATTAGAAAATGACAGAGTCTTATTAGATAAAATAGAGAATTAAAGTGTTTTTGTACTGTATGGCATGTTTTGACTGCCATCAACACATAAATTAAAACTCATCACTTCACAGACACAAGAAGTTAAGCATATTAGCAATGTACAGTTCAGATGGGCATCAGAAAGGGAAACCCAAGCATGCACATAACTACTGCAAATCATATAAAAAAGTGCCAATACTCAGCTAAACAACCACTCCAAGCAGACATATAGTCAGAAGAACTGTTCATTTAAATAAAAAAGGTGTCAAAGAACACATTTATATTAGGGCTTTTTGCTCCAAATACCAGTGGCAAAATTGTCCAGTGCACCACAAAGATCCGGTTCTTTCACAAAAAATTTATTGGGACACTGTGTAAGTTTGGCTTGGCTCCCCATCAAACACAACTGTGAGCCAGTCGGCTCTTCCAACCCCCTCCCAAAAAAGAGAAAAAAAAAAAGTAACAAAAAGGAAAATGTAGTAAAGGAGTATATATGTATTTAAGGATATTTCATGTATATACACCTAAACACCATGTACATAGCATACAAGGATTCCAAGCAATCTCAAACAATACCAAAAAAAAGGCAAAAAAGGGGAAGGTGAAAAGGACCAAAAGGATAAAGAAACAAAACAAACCCACACAATCGAATCCCAGGAATTAGCTCAGTAAAACAACTAATGCAATAAGATATCACCAACTTCCCTTAGGAGAAGTGAGTGTCTTTCCTCCTCTGCAGACACACAGACAGCAGCCCCCAGTGAGGCCTTAACCACATAGATAAGCAAGGCCTAAACACCAAGAGCTGCCGGCTCCATGCTTATCCAACAAGGGAGAGAAAAGAGAGAAAGAGGAACCTCTCTCGCCATCTATATACACCTGATTACATAAGGGAATGATATGGACTACTTCCTTAGTTTTGCCCCCAGTTTCTAGGGAAGGCCTACAGACAAACCACCACAGACACATAGGACAACACTATCAGGATGCTAGAGATGGCAGGAAACTTTAATTATTGAACTCCAAATTAATTTTCTGACCTCTGGGTGCCTCTTACAATATCCATAGCAGGCATCCATATCTCAGTCTAGAAACATGCTTGTATATGTTATAAGGAACTACACCACTTCTATTTAACCAGCTCAGAATCTACTTAGGGACTATTACAAATCATGCAATTAAAGGTGGTGTGAAGATACTGGACTGCCTCTGAACTAACTCACTTCTCTACAAAGCGCAGTGAAGAGCCATTCACATTTAGTGGTGCCCAGGAAGCAGAACAGAATTGCTAGGTAAAAGAATAACTATATAGAACTAACTGACTCAGAACAAATATTGTGAGGCTATTTTGGGATCTGAAGATCCTACTGTCATTGTATGGCACTATGGAGAAGTACAGCAAGGTCTTATTCACCCTTTTGCAGCTTACTTGAGCTTCATTCCTGCCCACTACCGTAGATCTTATCTGCAGGTCTTAAAATCTCATTTATTTCTAATTTCGTCTCCAGAGCTAAAAATACTGCAGTGCATTTCATTAGGCTAAAAAAACCCCCACCTAACATGCAAATAATAGCCACAACAAAGATCCTTTGCTTCAGCATATTACATCTCACTGAAGCAGTGCTCTCAAAAATCATAGAATTACAGAATCATCTAGATTGGAAGAGACTTTTAAGATCCTCAAGTCCAATCATCCACCCAGCATTATTACTGTATCTCCCAAACCACTAAACTGTATCACCCAGCACCTGACCCAGACACTTCTTGAACATCTCCAGGAATGGTGACTCCACCACCTCTCTGGGCAACTTATTTCAATGCCTGAGCATCCTAACAGTGAAATATTTTTTTTTCTAATATCCAATCTGAATTTCCCCTGTCTCAGATTAGGGCCTTTTCGTCTTGTCCTCTCACTGCAGACGCAGTAGAAGAGACAAGCCCCCACCTTAATACAGCCTCCTTTCAGGTAGTTGTAGTGAGCAATGAGGTCCGCTATGAGCCTCCTCTTGACTGAACAAACCCAGTTCCCTCAGCCATTCATCATAAGACATGTTTCCAACAACTTTCATGAATTTTGTTGTCCTTCTCTGCAGGTACTTCAACACCTCAATGTCCTTTTTGAAGTGAGGGTCCCAATACTGAGTTATTACTCAAGGTGTGGCCTCAGCATTCCTGACTATAGAGTGGTGATCACTTCCCTAGTCCTACTAGGAAGTGCTATGCTATTGCTGATACAGGCAAAGATGACCTTCTTGGCCATCTGGACACACTGTTGGCTCATGTACAGCCAGCTATCAGCCAGCAACCTCCCAAGTCCCTTTCTTCTGAACAGCTCTCAAACCACTCCTCCTTATTTCTGCAATGCTACACAGCATTGCTGTGACCCAAGTGCAGGACACAGCACTTCACCTGATTGAATCTCTTATTGAATCCATAGTCCATTGATCAAATCTGTCAAGGTCTCCCTGTAAAGTCTCTCTACCCTGAAGTAGATCAGGACTCCCACACAACTTGGTATCATCTGCAAATTTACTAATTGCACTCACTCCCCACACCAAAATCATCAATAAATGTTGTTCCTCATAGATATTTTCTATAAATGCTAGAAAGTCTGGGTAAATGTCATTTTTATTTGGGCTATTAAGTGTATTTGTATGACTTCAAAAGAGAAATATGGCCATTTATACTAGCCAGAAGCTTACCCCACAATAGTTTATTACTTCTGATGTTACTAGAAACCAGACAAGCTTTGTTCTCATGATCAGTTATTGCACAGTAACTGAACCTTCAAAATGGCCCAATTTCTGCCATCAGCTTTGTCAGTTCCATAGCTAACAGATCCTATTTGTGTAGCTCACTGGCTTCAAATTACTTACATAGCACCTCCTCACACTGAATTAAACACTACCCTAAAAGTCTAATCCTTATTTATGATAAGATCCTTTTCACCTCTGTTCTTAAAGTATGTACTCATTTAAATGTCCCTCTACTCCTTGTCAGTGTATAGAGGAGACTTAGCACAAATGAAAATCTATTCCTAAATACACAAAGAGATGAAGTGACGTATTAATGTGTTGAAATCATTTCTTCAGCATTGCAGAAGATATGCACATATATCCCCTTCTACTTGAGTGTCTACTGCTACATGCATATGAACATTTTTTTATATGCTTTTCTTCTTTAAGGTGCTTTCTCCACACTTATCAAATAGATCACAAATAATAGCTTGAAAGGGATCACCAGCACAATTTTTCCCCATGGACCAACACAAATAAGGACAGTAGTGGAAAATCAATATCATCATTATGTCAAAGGCACTTGGTAGTGTAGATCCAAAAGCTGTGTCTTGGCCACCTTTACACAAAACAACTTGAGGGGTAGAAATCTCTGCTCCTGAAAATCCTGAGCCCTTGTGACAAAGGACATTAGTATAGAGCACTTGTTTCTATAGTTTCTATAGTCATAGTTCTTCTGTCAGTACATTTAAACCATGAAGTGCTTTTGCTGCTGCTTTGACTACGGGGGTGAGGGTGGGGGGGAATTACTAGTAGAGATGTTTTGAGTAGCTAAGCATTTTGTGGCAATGAGAGACATAAAGAGAAGTGGTAAAAATGAAATTTACCAAAGTCAGTATGATTAAGTTTATTTTCCGTTATCACAGCAAGGCATTCATAATCTCCTAAACTAAAGGGAAATAGGTCTGGCAAGATCAACACTTGCAGAATGTGGGATTTGCAGAATCAGTTAGAAAACATTTCCCAGATAAAAATAGATAGATAGATAGACAGACAGATAGATAGATAGATAGAGAGAGAGATAGATAGATAAATAGATAGATAGATAGATAGATAGATAGATAGATAGATAGATAGATAGATAGATAGATAGATAGATAGATATAAACATTACAAAGGCAAATAGCACAGAACTTTTTAACTTCCCTTCAGTGTTGCCAAGTAGGAAGCATACACAAGAAGGGAAGTATTAGAACTGCAGGTCTCAGTGTTCTATAAACACTCAGATTGTTATGGCAGTCATTTTTCCAAGAGTTGTGATAAGGGTGAAGGGCAGAGATTCAGACTAGAACCATGTTCCCCATGCTGGTGAAAACCAGTACCTAGTTAGTGGCACAAGGACCACAGCCCACCTCAGGCATTTCCTAGAGATGGACACTTCTACAACAGTGCTTCTCAGAGATATGATTTATTAATTATGTATCTGTGCTACTCTGCTGTACTTCAAAGGAACTGAGTCTCCAGGCAGACCCAGCTCCTGTGGATATAATGTAAAAAGAGCTGCTTGAGGTTTCAATCTTGTGCTCAGGGGAAGCACACAAGATGGCCAGAATGTTTCCTCCATTAGTTAATTGCTGTCAAAACAAACTGGTAGTAAGTTACATACACAATGAGCACCACCATTCACAGGAGATCCCATGAAATGCTAAGGAAAGTCTTTCCATGTGGCCCTGTTGGTTTTGGTTGAAGCTTTAGCTTTGGTCAGGAAGTTGCAAAAATACATGGATCAACCAAAAGCAACAGTTCTTACTATTTTGTACTAGGCAATTAAGTCTTTTATAATCGAATAGAAAAAGTTATTGAGGCATTAAGAGACTTTTTTCTACTGATACTGGTTGCAAATTGAATGAACATTTTGTTTCCTAGGTTTATTGTGATTTATATTTTAATCATATCATTGCAGCCTCAGAAGGACAGAGAAACATATATGATTTACAAGAGTTAGAGATTTGTATTGCTACTTTTATTTTTTATTGGGTTTCAAGAACATCACTGCAGCTAAAAGATTGTCAGCAGTTACTGAACAGTAAAAATTCAATCCAGTCCGCACATGGGCAAAGAAATCCTTAACTGAGGGGTAAATCAGGATTCCTTTTTTGTTCGATTTTTGGGGGTTTATTTGTTTTATTTTGTTGGTTGACTATTTTTTGTTTTATTTATTTCATACATTTAAAAGGAGTTTTGGTTCTTCGAAAGTTAAGTCAATACAATTCCAGACATAAAGAGATAAGCAATTTAAGCTGCAAAAAAAGCTTGCTTCCCCAAAGAACTTTTGTCAACAAGCTATAGTAAACCACAACAAATATACCTTAGCATTTTAAAAACAAAATAAAATCAGGATAATTATAAATTTTTGAACAGTTAAACATCAAAGCTCTATGAACACATCTCCACATCAAGGTGCACAACTGAAAAACTGGCTAAGTAGCTGCTCATAAACTGTGATTATGTAACATTTTCAGGTCTTGGATAAATGTAATACTTTAGTCAGCTTCCAAATTTCTTCATCCCATCTTCTGCCATGCTTAGATATAGAAGACAAATTCTATATACACGTCTCTTAACATACAGAAGATGCAGGTGTACAGCTGAACAGGGAATTACCCCTGGAGTTTTCAAAAAGATCATTACAATAATTATCACAAATTACATAATTTATTTACATTATATTATCATAAATTACATAAAGCTTATTGCATACAATTTACGTTTACTATAAGTCACATATGTAGCAGGCCTCTCATCTATCTATGGCCATTGTGTATTCAATACAATGTGTGGCATTCAATAGCAATTCAGCTTTTCTATTAAATGTACTTTGCAGAAGAGATAGGCAAGCTGACAGTAAAATACATATGACCCTAAGGACCCTTGGTTTAGCTCAGGGAAAATGCTACAAAGCTGAAGAAGACTGAAAGAGTGTTTAAAAAGCACTCAGGCAAGGAAGAAAAATGCAACAAGAATGGCAGAAGTCTGTGAATAATAGTGAGGTGGTTAAGGAGAAAGAACAACTCATGCTTTGTCATCATTGTTCATATTGCAACAAAAAAGAACTAGAGAGAAGTAATATAAACAGCTGTGGAAAACTGCTTTGCACTTTCACATATGGTCTTAGGACCAGATGCTACCTTCTGATATGGACGTGTTGATATATGACTGATCTACTGATAAAAGTTGTCTACCACAAGTCTTATGAGGCAGAGACCTTCTTCCAGGGAATTAATCAAAGAAGGCAGGTTAAAATGACAGGTTCTGAAGTACAAGCATTTGGATTTACAAGCAGTTGTGCAAAAGGACCTTACTGAACAACTTTTAAGAGAGCCCAGAGATTTCCCTACACTGAGCTGATGGATTTGCAACGCATGGTGTTTACCACACAGCCTAGGTTATATGAAATAATTCCCCAAATACAGAGCTGAGCCCTGACAGTCATGCAGTTAAATTAACATGGGACACTTATATACTTTGTATATATACATGTAGCTTTAGCTTTTGTAACTAAAGTTGCTCATACAAACGTACAAACACATCATGGCTAGACTTCATGAACGAAGATTTGGGAGGGTTTTTACCCTCACAAAGTGGGTGAATCCCTCAAGCCTGTGCAGTGGATTTTTTAGGTGAGGCACAGTGTGCACAGAACTGGCCCCACCCTTTACTCCTGAGGTTCATCTGCCAGGGCCTAGCAAGCTTGGACAGTGGCATCAAGGTCCTCAGGATGGAGGTTTGGTTAGATTATCCTTCTCTTAGATGGGTGGTCTTACAGGGCTAAGCGAGCTCCATCTGCCCGGGTTTGGACTTAGAGTTGTCCTTCTCCTAGGATGGTTGCTGGGCGGCTGACGATCGCATCCTGCCCATGACGGGTGTTGCATTGGCCGGGAATCGAACGTGGGCCTCCTGTGTGGCAGGCGAGAATTCTACCACTGAACCACCAGCGCTGCCCTANCCTTCCTGCCTTCCTTCCTGCCTTCCTTCCTGCCTTCCTGCCTTCCTGCCTTCCTGCCTGCCTGCCTTCCTGCCTGCCTTCCTGCCTGCCTTCCTTCCTTCCTGCCTTCCTTCCTTCCTTCCGCCTTGCCTTGCCTTGCCTCTTTCAAACAGCTTAATTCCTGGAAGAGTATTTTTTTTTGCTTTTATTCCAGCAAGAATGAAAATAAGTAATTTTTTCTGCCTTTGGTCTTATTTGTGCACAGTTCATCATTTAATAAGGAAATTAGGTATTTAATACAGTCAGAAGAATTAAAAAGAAAACAGCCATCATATTAGCAAAGACTTTCCACTGGTAAAGAATTTTCTCAGTGAACTAGTGATAATTAATCCTGCTTTAGCTCTTCAGTATAAGTATATCCATTTTTGCACTGTGCTAAAATACTGTGGTTTATTTGCATTTAATTATCTGAATGCAAAGTATTTCTTTGACTCATTCTTTAGCAGTAGCCTTCTATGTATTTTATCTTGTGAACTCAGACCCTGATTTTCTTTTGCTCATGTGGTTTGTTTTTGTTTTTTGGTTTTGGTTTTGTTTTTGTTTTTGTTTTGTTTTGGTTTTTTTTCACTTTGTAGTGAAGCATCAAGCCAGGATAATGAAACAATGTCTAATATTACAGCTTTCAATAGTCATGTAGGCATATATTGCTTAGCTTGGATTTATCTCAAGCCTTAGATACTACAGTCCAATCTGAGGATGTGTGCAGACAGTAGACATTTGAAAATATGTCCTTGAGTAAACACAATATAGTTGAATCCGTTTGTTAGGATGGAAAGGTGTATAAAAGGACATTGCACTTGGTGTCCCATAGGGAAAATACTATGTACTATACAAGGCAGATTATTAATCACAGCTGATATTTCTGGACAATAAAGCAGAGTAATCATCGAGAACAATCTTTCTTCAAGGATAAATAGGGAAAATAAGGAACTGGCAGTCTTCTATGAAACGGCATAGCCTGACATAAGACAAAGTTAGAAATGCTTGAGAAATCTCTTTGTAAAACAGCTTAATAACTGCTACAGGGTTTATTGTGGCTAAGGTAATTTTTTTTTCTCTTATTGTATTAGTCTTATTTCTTTGCTTGCATCACAGACATCCGGGCTCCCTGAAAAGTTGGCAAACCTGTAGTAAGTGAAAGCACTTGTTCATTTAGACTTGCAAGATTCACAAGGTTAGATCATTTCTCCCACAGATGGGAAAATGTTGATGTAACTTCCTAACCCTCAGGAACTAAAAGTCCAGACAGTGATATTTTTATCCACCCTTACAAGACACTTCAGCTGTTACATGTTTTATATGTACTGATATTATGTGATGAAACACAAATTACATTATGAGACATAGCAGGTTCAGTTTTAAACAAACATTTCTCTTCACAAGGAATGTACTGAGCCAACTTGGGGCTAATTTTTAACTCTTGGGTAGCAAAGCTGGGAATATGTGCAATCAAGGAGTTTACTCAGGTTCTGACTATATGGTGTCAGGAGCATAGCAAACCTCCTCTGACCTTGCACAGGGGCAAGTTCCTTTGAATATTAACTGTGCTTCATAAGTATTACACCTTTATAAAGGCAGGAAGCTGAAGTGGAAAGAAAAATGATCCTTATAAATCTGGGTTGAAAACAGTGAAGACAAAGAAATACATTCAATTCTTTAAATTTCTGCAACACTAAAACCACTGAAAATTTTGTCTTCTGAAAACCAAAATCAACAAATTATAATTGGCCACGAAAAAGATCATCAAGTTTTTTCATAGAAACCCTGACCTTTAACTTATCTGGGGGAGAAATGTGGTCACAATTCACTAGGACTGAGGAAGTGTTCTTATTTTCCATCATCCTGCTGGGAGGCATGCAAGAAAGCCTGTAATATTTAAGATGCATTACAGTTAATGCACAATTCCAGGTTTGAGATAAAAAGCATTTTTTCCTTCTCTGAGATGTTTCCTTGGTGAGTAAGTAAAAAGTAAGGGGGGGCAGGAAATGGTTTTGATTGGGGAAACTGGGACCAACCATATTTTGGCTTTGCAGCCCTTCTGGCTGCACATGCTGACTGTCCAAGGAGTTATGAGCAACACCAGGCTGTCTCTCCTGCCTTCTCCACCTTCATCATCTTCTCAGTCTCCTCCATCCTCAACTCCACTCCCACTACTCTTTCCCACCACCATCTCTCCACAGAGGTTCACTGCATAGCAGTGGAGGGTACAGTACTGCCAAAATGGCAGAAAAGGCTCGGAGAAAAAGCCAGAGGCATATTGGACATACAACCTGCCATTACCCCAGTTCTGGTCACTCTTGATGTGCAACCGGATTTGGCCAGTTTCGAGGAGGAGTGTGTCCAAATCCTTTGTGCAGGACCGTCTGTCCCCTGACATCATGCAGTGAAGTCAAGGTAATCAGACACCAGGTAGCCTAATCATTGGCTTCATTCCCATCCTTAGTCAGGAATAGACACAGATTATGTTTATGGTTTAAAACAGGTAGGTAAGGCACATGTTTTCCTCAAGCATTTACCATCAATCCACAAAGAAGAAAGCAGCAACAAGTCACCTTCAAAATGAGGATGGGTGGCAAGGGAGAGTATATACTCTGCAGAGTATATACCATCGGGAGTTTCAGGTAGAACCTGAGACTTTGAAAAGAGACCATGCTGAGTCATAGTCATTTACTGTGTGAAGGGCTCCCCTTGTTTCATGCCCCCAAACTTAGTCTCCACCAGTTCCATATTGCAAGATGTGGATAAGCTCACATTGCTGCCAATGTTATTACATATCCAACAAGTCAACAGCAAACTGTGAAGTGGCACCTCTCAAACACTTCACAAATGTCATTTATTTTAAAATATTTGTTTAGGTTTAAATTTTTAATATAAAATACAGAATTAATGTGGCAAACACTGAAAGCAAGAAACATTTTATGAACATATTTACCATGATGGAACATTTTAAGAATGCTTCTATAACACTTTTCTCTGTTGTCTGGGCCAGAGCTCAGTGTAGTAGGATTCAATTTCTGGTGTCACCATGACATGCAGTGTACAGCATATAAAATGTTAATGTAATGCATAAATGTGCAATTAAAAAAAAAAATTTAAAAAAATTACGTAAATAAACAAGTATTGAACAGGTGATATATTCTACAGTTTATAAGTGCCATTAGGAATAAAAATTATGGATTATTTTATCCCTTCAAGTTTTTACTTAATTCTCTTATTTTCCTTTCTTCTGATCTCTGAACTAAAGTTTCGAGTCTGAACTGAGAGGAACCAAATGTTTATTAAGCCAAACATAATACTGCACTGATTAATATAAAGAGCACTGGACTTTCTGTAGACATTAACTAGTCCAACTCCAATGCCTTCAGAGAAGCTACAACACTTAATATCAGCTGAAGCTTAACTTACTTGGGTAGAAAATACCAATTAGTGGCACACTAGAAAGACAACCAGAACTGTTTTTTTTTTTTCCTTTTTTTAAGTGGATGAAAATTAATAAGTTATTCTGTTTGAGATTCAACATTCTCTCATCTGCATCTTTTTCACAATACTCTTTGCACCCAGATTTGCGTGAATGGCATAACCCCAGCATGTATTAACTCTTGAGTTTGACCTTGTCTTGACTGAAAATCTCAAATATAAAACTTACATTTTGCAGGATTTCAGCAACTTTCAAAAACATGTTTTCTCCACCAGTGAACTGAGTAGGACAGTATTTTCCTGCCTCATAAAATAGGGTGAATATACTGAATAGTCCAGGTTGACAGATACTAAGCAATATGGTTATTTAAATGTCTATGCTGTAAGACAGAGGTATGAATAGAGTTCAAAATATCTTGTTATTATAATCAATAGATAAATCTATATTTCAATAGGATAGTTAAAGTCAAATGAATACAGAAACATTTTCTCTTTTGTATATTTGCCCTACACCTGTACTGTCTGTACTTCTTACATATTTAAATTAATCAAAGCTGTTTATCAGTGTTTATCAACATAAGAAAAAAATTACTGATAGAATATACAACAAAACTATTTTTCTCCATTTTACATGTGCTAAACATTACAGCTCGGTCTGTACTTCTATATTTTTCATGGCAGAGGCAGGTTAATCCCTTTTTTGGACTTAAATCTCTCTATGTTTGGACATTCAGCTCTACACACTGGACAGGGCTTGGTCCTGCTGTTCTGAGTGCTGAGCTCTGTGTTTTCATTCACCACTGGGATTTTATATTAACTCCTTTTTCATCCACTGTACCTGGAATAGTGGGGTACAGTTATGAGGCTTTTATATCATCGTGTTAGTGGTAGATGTAGTGCAGCCTGGAGTGTCTAAGGGTAGGTGAGGTCATTTAGGAGTGTAATGTAGCATGATACATTACATGCATGATAGTATATAGATGACAATAAAACCTCTTTATGTAGACAGAGGCAAACCTGGTGAAATCTAATCTTTGTTGCTTACACTGAAAAATCACCATAGTGTCCCACAGGGAACCAGCTTGTTCACTCCATAGGGGACCGAGCAATGAGGTGCTATACATAGGTTGCTATCATAGTTACTTCTCCATGGACACTCACTTGACATGGGGGAGAAGCTTGCAAGAACCTTATGAGATTGTGAGCTGTGCTGGCAGTGGTATGTGCCTCCGGCTGGATCTCCCATACTGGTCAGGTCTCAACTGAAGGGTCAGACAAAGTGTGTCCTCGGGCAGGATGGGTTTGTCAGCCACCCAGCAACCACCCTATAGGAGAAGGACAACTCTAACTCCAAACCTGGGCAGATGGAGCTCACTTAGCCCTGTAAGGCCATCCATCTAAGAGAAGGATACTCTAACCAAACCTACATCCTGAGGACCTTGCTGCCACTGTCCAAGCTTGCTAGGCCCTGGCAGATGAACCTCAGGAGTAAAGGGTGGGGGCAGTTCTGTGCACGTTGTGCCTCACCTGAAAAATCCACTGCGCAGGCTTGAGGGATTCACTCCCTTTTCCAATGCCCTGCAGCAACAGGCAAGGGACAAAATGGCAGGTGTTACGGAGTACTGGGAGCCAAAGACCCAACCCTGCATGCAGGGGTGTTAGGGCATTGGTTGCTCAATTCTGACCCCAGAGATGACAGTCTTGTTTGGCAGCATCCTGAATGACCAAGCAGCCTTTTTCAAGGAAACACTGCTTGCTCCACACGGAGAGGGGCCTAGAAAAGGTAGCCTAACCAAAGCTCATCTCCACCCTTCACCTGGTTGGCTAATCATGGCCAACAGGCATCTTCTGATTGTGCTTGCAGCAAGCATGGGTAGAGCCCTCCCAAATCTTCATTTGCGAAGTCTAGCCAAGATGGTGATGATTGTGGTTAAATTCCAAAAGGCAGCTGGGTACCATGCAGCTGCTCTCTCACTCAGTGGGATGGAGAAAAATATAGAAGGATAAAACTGCAAATGCTCATGGGTTGAGATAAAGACAAATTAATTTTTAATAAGGAGGAGAAATAGAAGAAAGGGGTAAAAACTAAACCAACAACAACAAATGATGCAAAGAGAACAACTGCTCACCACCTATTGTCTACTGAGCATGGCATCATACGCTACAGATTATCTCTGGTCTGTCTCAGCTGTGACCCCTCCTGACAGCTTGTGTACTCTTAGCCCACTCACTGCTTGAGTGAAAACCAGAAGAGTCCTTGATGGTGTGCAAACACTGCTTAGCAGTCATGAAAACATCCCTGAGTTATCAACACTATTTCCAGCACAAACCCAAAACACAACTCCAGTACTAGATACTGTGAAGAAATGTTACACTTTCCCAGGCAAAATCACTACAGTTGTGAAAAGTTGGAGAATCAGCAGTCCTTCATGTCTGTTTCTGGTCTTGTGCATGAACACAAGAGAAATGCAAAAGCTAGGACTCAATAGAAGATTTTTTAATAACTTCAAGTCCTCTTTAATCTAAATATGTTGTATATTTTTCCTTGATTTATCCATTTTAAACATCTAATTTGGGGAGAAAATTGTAAAGTTATATCTTGTAGCAAGAAGTGACAGAAAATTATATTTGGAGAAAAAAAATTGGTGATTAAAAATCAAAAATTTCTGCTATCTTGTATATTAGCAGTGGAGTGTGAGTATTTAACAGTGCATAACACAAAAAAATTGAAACAATAGCCAATTTATATAGGCTGTTTTAATAAGCAGGTGGTAGTAATTATTCATTGCTCCTCAAAAGACAGTGAAAATATCATAGTCATAAAAACTATGGTAGCATAAAGACATACACTCTTCAGATCTGCTTCTTACTTCACTGCCCACTCACTTCAATAAAGTTATACAACTAATGTAAGAAGTACTATCTTTGTATCATAAGTATGTGATATGTTCATATCTTGATTTTATTCCAGAGTGTTTAAATTGTGACTTTCACTTTGAATAAGTTAAAACAATGGTCTTAAGTGTCTAGATAATTTTTAACAAGACCTGGACCAACACGTTTGAAGTTAGAAATTAAGCCATAGGGTCACCATCACTTTCACTTTTGCATATCAACATTAAATTTACCTTCTCAATTTCTCCAATATTTTAGAGTAACAAAATTGGAATCTTTCAACTAGACCCAGTTCAAGGCATCACACAGTTTACACCAAGTAACTCCCACAATTGAAAAACTCACATCCCATAACTGTCAGCAAAATTTGATCTGTCTTATCTGAGGCACTGTGAACCAGGAAATCTGTATTCAGACAGCAATAGGTGGCTGAGGGATGAGTAGAGGTGATCAGCACCCACAGAGATGGAGTTATCCCTGGAGAACCAGTTTTTCACTGCCAGAGGTGAAGCAAGAGGCAGGTAAGATTTGTGACAATGAGCAGCAGAGCCTTCAAACCCAGCAGTCTCCTGTTCAAGCCCTCTGCCCACTTAGGTTGAGCTTAGGTCAGCCTCATACCCTATCCAAACTTGTCCGTCAAACCCAGATATTCCTCCCTCTGCTCTTGTATAGAAGCTTTTCCAGGTCTTAATTAATTCCTAAATATGAAATCCATGGCAGATTGATAATATTTTCATTATCTTTAATATTAGTAGTAGCAACAGTATCTGTATTAGCACTATTAAATAGCTCAAGTAAGCATCTCCTAATCCCAGAGCCTTGGCAGTATTGGGAACAGGAAACATTCCTGTTTGTCCTGTGAGAGTATTCACCTTTCAGCACTGCAGCATGTAGTCTTACTAGACTTCCAAGAGCCCAGAGGGAAATGCTGATGCAATTTGGCTACTCCTCTGAAACTTGTTTTTGAAGTTTTATTTTGCACAAAAACTCGAGGTTTAGTTTTAAACTCCTGCCTTCTCTCCTCAGTTGTCTTTGGCAACTCTGTCTGGAAAGAGAATACTAAACTCAGATCTCAGTTGCAGTTACAAATCTCTGCGGAAGTCATTGTACAAGATCACTTTTTGTGCTATTGTTACTGTGCAACTTTAACCTTGCAACACAAGTTACACAGATGGAATTGATTGTAGCAATATTGTCTTGAAAGTTTATGAGAGCACACTTGATCCAGCAGTAGATTATGCAAGAGATGAGCAAAGCAAAATCCTGTTAGCTTACGAAGGAGACAGTTTGCACTTTACAATACAAACCATGAGGTGAGACTGGATTATAAACTGGATTCTAAAACTTATCAAGCATACTTTTTCTGTAACAGTATGCTGCAGAAGGAACATTTTTTTTTTTTCTAATGTCCAGGCTATGCTTTATGTTGTAGTATTTTGCCCTAGGATTCTACTTCTTAGAAGGACAAAACCGTCTTCTGAAGAAACTCTAAAGAAATACTTTTCATTTAGAATAAATAATATGTATAATGGAATACTTATTTAATTATATTTAATTATTTATAACAATTCATGATTTATGCATAATAAATTTTGTAAAATAAAATATTTTCAAGTCAGAGCAGTTCACGTCAGAGGAGTTTCTATTATGAAACTATTATATGTACACAGAAAAGATGGTGAAGAATTGTGAAATATCTTTGAGAGTATGGATGACTTATTTCTTTCAGCTCCTTTACACCTCTTTTACAAATGTCCTTTGTGTTCCCTCTTACCTCCCAACTTGCCCTTCTCTGAATTTCTTTCCCTTACTCTTCCTTAGAGTTTATTCCTTTTTTTTATCTCTGATACAAGAAAAGAACACTAAAAAGCTATTACAAATATATCTCTATGTCTCTCTGCCAAGGATTTAAGCAGAAATCATTTGGAGTACATGGTTGCTCTCCATGAACATCCATCACTTTTTTTTTGTTTTGGCGGGTTTTTTGTTGTCCTTTATGTAATCAATCTTCATTATCTATTCCAATCCCTATCTCAACTGTATGTATCTCCTGAGAAAGACAACAAATGCATATGGGGTTATTTCACTCCTTCACAAACTATACTTTTCCCAAGGAACTTGTTTCCTTTTTCAATAGATAAATAGATAAATAACTGTATACAAAGTACACAAAGTAGTCCAGCTCCTCTTCTAGAAGTTTACCACAGCACAGCAAAACAGCACTTAACATTGGTGCCATTAAAAATTAGAATTAACTTCAATTAAGATACTTCTAACACAATGACTTTTCGTTGAAAGCTGCTGCTTGGTCAAAAAATTTAATGATCAGAAACTCTTACCAAAAAGATAGGCAGAATTCCACTAGAAAACTTCCTGTTTTCCCATTACTTAATCCAACATCTATGGTTCACACCACATTCAGACACGGCTGATCTCAGGGTTAGGGAGCTCAGAGCCTTCAGGTGCAGAGATGGAAAAAAAGCCCTGAGCTGAATGGGCATTTAAAATGTGTCTGAATCTCCCCTAGTCTCGGCCATTATAGCGCAGTATGGCAGATCACTGTGACACCATGAGGAAGGGAGAGTTATTGTCATGGACAAATTATATTTAGCTGGGGGCTGCTCACAGACTGTGTGTTGACCTTTCATGAAATCTGCAGGCTAGCTATGCCACTGCTGAGGGGAGGCCGCAAGATTTTACAAGGAATGAAACAATGGCATGAAGAGGTGTTTTGTTTCTAAACTTCTGGAATTAGTAAACTTTTTTTCATTGAAAAATATTTACAAAGCCCCTTAGAATCTCTAAATATTTACAGATGATTTAGATGAACTGAGGTATTTATTCAAGTGAAAAGCCCCATGCAAAAGCATTTCTGAGCAACAGAGAAGTCCAGAGAGCACCTTATACAGCATCCTTCAGCACTCTGTCTACTAGCATTTTAAATGACTCAAGCAGCAAATGGGTCTACAGCTCATCCTTTGGGAGGCAGTTTCACAAACCAGAAGACCTTAAGCAGGAAAGACAGCCTAAAATACTCTCTCTAAGGTAATCTTCCACTCTGGCATACCCTCTCAGCATTCTTGCAGCATTCTGAAAATGTTGCTCTCATACATCACATAACCAGGTGGAAATCTGATGAAAGGGGAGGTGCTGTCAGCTCTACAACATTTACGACATTTTTGTTGTGAGATGAACTTTTCTAATTGTTATGCACTGAAGCTAAACTATGAGTTACAAGAAGGAAAGAATAATCTTACTAAGATATACTGATCAGTTTTAGAAAAGATATTTTGAAACAAAAGAGGGAGAAATGGCATGAGTCTTGACATTTGTAGCATAAATTGAAACACTCAACAAACAAGCCCATTAGAAAGAAGGGATTAAGCAGTATCCAGTCCTGGAGGGGTTGGATCTTTCAACTTGATTTGGATTTTCTAACCAGAAATACTAGAAAGATCCTTACAGATATGGGAATAGTAACAAAGTGAAGAGTGGTGTGGAGAAATGAGAGGAATCTGAAAAGCAACCAACTAACACTGCCTACATATATTCCCCTAAGTACTGAACATATGCAGGAGACACATATGTAAATGGATTACAGCCCTGGAATAGTTAGCAAGTTCTCTATCTCACTGATGTATATAGAATAGATAAATAAATAGTGGGCATGTGTGATATATATTTACATCGTGCATTAGACTTTAAAATCTCTGTCTAACAGAATGCATTAGCCTGTATTTTCTGTTTATGCCTCTGGGATGCCATGGAAACACAGCACTGAATCCTAATGGGGCTCTCCTGGCAATAAATAAACAAAGTCTTTGTCTATTCTTGTTTCAATCTCTTTCTTTTCCTTTATTTCATGTAATTTACAGTTTCAGAAGGAAAACAAACTTACCCCCACCCATTGTCTTTGATTTAAATAAATGCAAAATGCTCCTTCTAGTGGCCATGGCTGCTTCCTAGACAGCTGCTACTACCAGCAGTAAGCAATGAACTCCATCTATTTGTGTTGAACTTCCTTCTAAGGAAAAATACAGCCTTTATAATTGAACCTAAAGTCAGGGTTGTTTTGCTAAATTGCAAACTAACCTAAAGAGCACTTAATATACTTCTTGAAATTGAAAGCTGTTCTTTTCCTTGCAACTCTAAGAGGCCATAGGCAGTCCCTTTTTCTTAACTGCATTCATTGCCTTTAAACTGCTCCTCCAAAGCAATGACATGCTATCACTTCCCATTCTCCAGAGCTTATTAAAGCAAACCAAAGCAATCATCCCCATCAGGCTAATGCACAGAAGCAAGGTGAAACTCTAAGCACCAAGTGATAGAAATACTGAGTATCACACAGCATCAGTTTGCCATCTGGCACCTGCTGTCCCTGTCTGAAATGAATAAAGTCATCAAGAGGGGATGTTGTGCAGTAACATGAGTAATAGAAAGGCTGATAATTATCTGTGTGGAGAAGTGTGTAGATTTAATTAGGCTACTCAAATCTGAAGAGTCAACTGAATCTAAAA
This sequence comes from Formicarius rufipectus, assembly GCA_013399695.1. NCBI lineage: Eukaryota > Metazoa > Chordata > Aves > Passeriformes > Formicariidae > Formicarius > Formicarius rufipectus. The sequence goes on along the minus strand of VXAU01000541.1, from coordinate 109,179 downwards.
GCAGCAACCTTGGCTGTGGAGGGCAGCCATATGGTTTCTCTCAAGCTTTCAGGTCAGACTGAAATTGAGCAGGGATCTTCCTCACTAATTTAGAAATGCAGAACCATGTGTTTGAGTCTGCATCTGTCAGGCAGTTCTTGGGCAAGAACTACAGAAATACCAGGTATGCAGGTTTGGTGCAGTGCATGTTAGACTCCCTGTTCTACCAGATCTGTATAACAAGATCTGGCTTTTTAACAACTCCAGCAGAGACGTCAGGTCTGGGAGGAAAGCAGGAAGCAAGGACAAGTGTACAAAATGCCCTTAGAGTGCTCCTCAGTTGTATGGGTCTTTAGTATAAGGGTGAAACTGGGACACTTTTTTAAAACCTTCAGCCTCCAAAATACACATGGGATGAAAAACCGAGGCAGATTGCCTGGGTGGTGCAACAAATTTTAGTATGAATCCAATTCATATAATGATAAATTACTGTGCAGGGGCCCAGTAGGTGCTGCAAGAATCAGTCTTGGAAATTATGGGTGCAGTATGTGAGTCTTAAAAACTTTCTCACCTGCCCTTCTCCCAAACAGAGTTCATGCACATAAATTGAAAGTTATGGATTACTTTCTATTCATGCCTTGATTTTTTTTCTGCTTCCAGAACAATAGGATGAGTTGTTCATTCACGCTCAGATTTACCTTTTTCTAACTTGAATAGCAGGCTAGGATAATAAATATTTCAACCTTAAAAAATAATAATATCCTTAATGATTTTCTGGCAAACCTTGGGAAAAAAAAAAAAAAGTCAGAATCCACATAGTACATAAGAAACAGATTCCTCTGATTATGCCCTTCTTCCCTGCCTATCAAGATCTGGGCATTGCTTCCAAAAGCTCTATAAGACCATGTATTTTTTTTATACAAGTACCAAATAATTACATAATTTACACATTCAGATACATCTTTTCCTTATGCACTTGCTTCTTCACCTCTTCCAGTTCCTTCAGTTCTTCTCTCCATGCTTCACCAGTCATAAGCATAGGCCACACTGTAAGTTGAATGCTTCTGATAGCAGAAAAATGCGTTAGGTGTTTTCTTGTTGGTGTTTTTTGTCTTGAGTGGGATTTTTTTTCCTCAACCCTTCAAAACAAATGGCACCATTTTTCTGATACTCAGTGCTTAATACCACTGATGCACAAGGGCAAATACATCACACAAGATCAGCAGGAGCTCCTGAAACCATATTGGGCTATCTGGTACAGTTCACAGAGTATCTGTGAACTGGAGTTACTTCAACATGGGCCAAAGATAGGACACCTATTCCTGTTATATTTATTCAGTCTTCAATTCTACTTTTCTTCTGTTCTGAGGACTACAAGCCTTAGCTCTTAAACCAAAGGGAGATTTTTTTTGAGATGCATTGTTTCATACTATTTCTTGCTTTCCCACTTTTTTACATTGTAGTATCTTTAAAACAGACATATGCATATTCACATACACAAATAATTTAAACCTTGTTACCCAATCTTTATGCCACACTGATTGTCTGTTCTCAGGCTGTGTTCTTCTGAGTGTACCTACATACGATCCTTTAAAAATACTTCTGAGACTTAAAAAATCAGTGTCAAACTGACTCATCTAATTTCCTTCAATTCTTTTAGCTCCTTTTCAGAAGTAACTGGAGTGCTGCATTAGTTATTTCTCTGGCCTCCAGAGACTTGTCCTATTTTCTAATTTTTTTTTTTTCAGTCTTCATTCTATTTTTCTTCATTCTTGTCTGCATCTTACACCTAGTCATACTTAAGACTCTTTAGAGGGTTCAAGACCCTTCATTCAAGACAAGATCAACTTAAAGATCACACTGTCTACATGTTTTTCAACTCCCATTGTTGCAAATAACACCAAAGATATCTAGAATCAAAACAGAGAAAAATATACTTCCATTTTCTTTGCTTCATACACTTCAAAGTATTTTCTTCTGCAGCTAGTTATACCGTTTTCCTCATTTTAACTAGCTTCACCTGGATTTTGTATAGGCCATTCAAACAGATGCAAGAAACAGAACAGGAGAGTTTAAAATAAGAATAAAAATGACTAAAAACACCTGGAAGACCTGGTAACAAATGTAGTAGCAGGAACTGTTTTGAAGTCATTCTCTAAGCAGGCTAGATTTGAAATGACTATCTGCTGTCCGAGTGGAAAAGTGAGGAACAACCTCTGCTCCCAAAGAGGAACAGTGCTAAGTCCTGCATGAGATATGTTCCCTTGCAGATCCACATAGCAGATGAAAAAGGTCATACAACTTCTCCTCCTCTATGGAGTTATGTACTGGATATGCAGCAGCTACCTGGTTGTCTGAGCATCAGTGTGATCCCTTTTCCCTCTTTCTGACAAAACTTTTCATTTGCCCTTAACCTACAATTCCACAGCCAACTGCACCAAGGGAGCTGCTGACCACAGTGCCACACATTCCCTGTTCCAGGCTGGGCAGTTGAGTCACCCTGCCCAAAGAGTGCACAAAAACTATTGAGGCTCCACAGAAATTCTCCAACATAGGCAGCATCACTAACAACCGCTTTGTAGAGTCAGACATCATGGATACCAGGTGCCCACCCACACCATAACGAAATACAGGGCACTTCTGTTCAGCAGTTCTGACCTGAGTAGGGGGATTGGACCTAGGTTCACTCTACTACTCCCCAAGCAGCTGAACTGGTGCAACTTCAAGCCCTGATGTATTGGCTTAAAGACAAATGCTGGGTAGAGGCTCCAATACATGAGCTCACTCCCTTCCCTTTTATTAAAACCTCTTGCTTTTTCACCAACACAGAAAGTGAAAATGCAAGGAGATAAAAGTTAAAAAGGTATCAGTTTAGTGACAACAAATAGAGTAGCAACAACAATACAAACAGAACAGTTTAAAGCAACAACAGAAAGAAACAGCCTCTATTTTCTTCCCCCTCTTTGCACATTCCCCTCAAAATTCCATGGACAAAAAGACAAAACCCAGAAAAAAGTATTTCTCCACAAGAAGTTATACTATTAAACTGCCCACTCTACATCAGTCACTCTTGGATCCTGACTGTAGCAGCAGTGTTAGTGTAAAGGTTCTTTGTTGCGTGTCTCACAGTTGCCTCTGCCCATGGCACTGACCAGCTTGGGTCAGCTGAGGTTTGGACTCTGGCAATGCTATCAATCATGCAACAGGCTCTCTCCCTCCTCCTGCAATGGCAGTGTGGTCCCAACTGCAAAAATGGTGGCAAAATTGTTTCTCAGAGGTGACGGCATTTGCTGGCAGCAGTGGGAGAGTCCCAGGTGACTCTCAGGAGAACTGATACCAGAACGATGAATACATCGTGTGAAGTGTTAGTTTCCCTTTCATTTTTTCTGCAGTAGAGTGGGACTCCTGGGAGGCTCTATTTGGAGACAAACTGGGAAGGGCTGAAGGGTGCTGGTATAGCAGTCACTCCCAGAGTTCCAACAGCCCACATCTGTCCACTCCACCAGACAGAAAAATTTGGTTCTGACAAGGTAAAGTGTGTACCACTTTCACTGTGGCTCAGGGCTCACTCTAAAAGGAACAATATTCCAAAACAGAGTAGAAAAACGGTATTGAAAATAGAGTCTACTTTAACCATAAGACCTGAGTATCTCCAGTCAACAGACTTTCACAAATAGATCATTTTCCCCTTCTCCTCAAGACCTTTACACTTGTCACAAACAGGGCACTCCAGGCTGGAAAGGACTTTCTATATGTCCCCTTCAGTGTATTCTTATGTAGTATTATGTACAAGATCTGAAGAAAATTTAATGTCAGAATGGCAAGGTGATCAATATAACAACAACTTCTGCTAGGAATTTTGTCATTATCAAAGAGTGGAAATATCTTTATTTATTTATTTAGTGCAACTCAAGTCATACTTTCAATAATATCTGACCAAGACAGAAAGCAAGTTAATTCCTATATATTAGTCTATATATTTTGAGCAGAGATAGAATGTATTAATGTCATACAAATCCTAATGAGGACTCACCATTTTGCAGTTCTGCTTGTTTGTGTTTGAAAAAGGGAATTTCAAAAAAGTAGTTCAATGTATTTCTTGGATTTCAAAAATATCTTTGAATAAGTGTGGCTATCAAAAACAGCCTAACACATAAAATTATGATTCCAGATCTAGAGAAGTTTTCAAATTAATTATTTGTTAAATGTCCATTTTTATTTGCTCAATTAATTTTCTTTAGGTTGACATTTTCCAGTAAATAAAGAACTTATTTAAGTTTATAACATTTGTTTCTGTACCAACTTACAACCAAAGGGGAATATACCAAGTACAGAACTAAATGGATTCATTAACTTTCAAATATTTAACTTACTTTGAAAATTTCAAATTAGAATCACGGACTCAAAGAATCATTAAAGTTGGAAAAGACCTTGTCATGGATTTTATTTAGATTCTTTTGTAACTGTCCCATACCACTACGATGGAGGCACTTGTCAATAATGGCATGCAGTGCCACTACCACTGGTACTAAGCCTGCCAGGGAGAGGGCCATACTTCAAGGTGCTTTTAAAAATAGTGCATGGAATCAAGGTGAGAGGAGATTATCACTGGAAGTGGCATGGAAGTTGGAGGGGGATAAGAACCTCTGGCAGCATCAGGACTGTCCCTTTGTTTCCTGCCCAACACTCAACAAGGAGCTGCTACCTGCCCATCCCAGATCCCCTTTCTCCACACTAATACCCCACTGGTTTACCACCATCCTGCTCATTGCTCAGGGGCCAACCCCACCAGAGCTATACCAGGTTTTGCCATGGTCTTGGCTTCCCCGACCTGGGATTGTTCAGCCACAGCTGCTGTTGGCACAATGCAGCCTGCTCTTCCACACAGGGACCACTGTCACTGCCAACTATTTGTCACAGCCACTGGCTTCCTCTGAGCCCAGCAGGGCATCCTGGTATCCTGGCATCCTGCTGCTTCTGCTGGTCCCAGCCTGCTCTCCGCTCTCCATTTCTGACCACCTGAAGCGAGGTGCACACCAGTGTTTCACGCTGGAGATCTTCCTGCCACTGCTGCCACCATTGTTGTTGCTTTCCTCATGACAGCGCTACCGTGCCTCTGGTCCACCTGACACTGCTGGAACAGCTTTGCCAGCTCAGCAACACGGAAGTAGACAGAGTGATTTTTTTAGGTGATACTCTTTTTTTGTTATTGTGTGTTTGTGGTTTTATTGTGGGTTTTTTACCTTTTGGTATTTTTTAGTAAAAATCATTACTTTGTTTCTACTCCTTCTTTGTAAGTCTCATAATGTATTTTCAAATTTACAGTAAGTCCAGGAGAGACTTCCATCAAAGGTCCTGCCTCCTTGGCAACACTGTCTTTAACCCAAGACAGAGCTCCATGATCATCAAGTTCAAACAGTGTCATGCCTACTAAACTAAACCATAACACTAAGTGTCATGTCCAGTTGTTTCTTGAACATTTCCAGGTATGGTCACTCCACTACCTCCCAAGGTAGCCCATTCCAATGCTTAACCACCCTTTCAGTGAAAAAGCTCTTCCAAATTTCCAGTCTGCAACTCCCCCAGGACAGTTTGAGGCCATTTTCCCTTGTTCTGTTGCTAGTTGCCTGGGAGAAGAGACCAACTACCACTTTGCTGAAACCTCCTCTCAGGCAGTTGTAGAGAGTGATAAGGTCTCCTCTGAGTCTCCTCTTCTCCAGACTAAACGCTACTGGTTCAAATAGCCACTCCTCACATGACTTGCTCTCTAGACCCTTCATCAGCTTTGTTGCACTTCTCTGGACACCCTCCAGCATCTCATTGTATTTTGTGAACTGGACACTGGTCTCAAGGTGCATGCTCACCAATGCCATGTGCATAGGGACAATCACTTCTCTGGTCCTGTTGGCCACTGGTTTTGATATACATATGGGTGACACTGGCCTTCTTGGATACCTGGCCGCACTGCTGGTTCATGTTCAGCTGTTGTCAACCAGCACCCAAAGGTCCTTTTCCACCAGGCAACTTTCCAGTCATCCTACCCCAAACCTGTAGTGCTGCTTGGGGTTGTTGTGACCCAAGGGCAGGACCCAAGGATATTTCCAGGGCCCTTCAGTTTGTTGAACCTCATACCACTGGTCTTGACTCATCTATCTAGACTGACCAAATCTCTCTACTGAGCTTTCCTACACCCAGAAGATCAACACTCATAGTCAATTTAGTGTCAACAGCCTGCAAATTGACTGAGGATGTACCTGACTCCCTCATCCAAATCATCAATAAAAATATTAGACAGAATTGGTCCCAGCTCCAAGCCCTGAAAAACACGACTACTGACTGACCACCAACTAATGTAACTCTATTCATCACCACTGTCTGTATCCAACCATCCAGCCAGTTTTTAACCCAGCAAGGAGTGCAAGTCCAAGCCATGCGTGGCAGCTTCTCCAGGAGAATGCTGTGGGAGACAGAAGTGAAGGCTTTACTGAAATCCATGTCAGTTATATCCACAACCCTTTCCTCATCTGCTAGGCACGTCACATAAAACAGGGTCAGGTTGGTCAAACAGGACCTACATTTCCTAAACCCATGCTGGTTGGGCTTGATGCCCTCATTGTCCTGTTCATGCCATACACTGGCACTCAGGATGATCTGTTCCATAAATTTCCCTGGCACTAAGGTGTCCTAGTTACAGGGGCCAGGAGTAGTTTATTAGTTTATGGGTATAACCAAACACTCTCTCTGTGATTTCTGAAAAAGTGTAAATAATGGATCATTTGCAGCAGCTGACCCAGGCACATCTGGCACCTTAGACTACAAGCTGGGTGTTAAAGAACATTGTGAGATGGGAAATGTTCCTGTCTTCAAACCAATGACTTAGCTTTGGTAACTCCCCTCCGGGGAGGCATTAGCACCTTCATAACGAGCCTGAGAAGAGTCATGTCTGCTAAAGGGCCATCAAAGATTCCAAAAATATCCTGTGACTCACACAGTTGAATCACCCTGCATTGGACAAGGTACTGGGCATTCCCACCTGAACATGAATATATATAATCTTGGGGTTTGGGGACTTCCGGCATCACTCATCATATCCAGAGGAGGGCCAGAACATCAACAGGTACCGCAACTGTCACTTTCAACCAGGCTGTGACCATCATCCTCATCAACAAGTTTTCCTTCTGTTTCACTTTGTACTCCCTGCCCCAGCTTGTGTTGCAGGTGTGGCTGCAGTGCCACGTTTGTGTCATTCAGTGGCAGAGAGGAAAAGGTGAAGTCCTCCCCTGGTGCTCTGACCCACGTGGGCTCCCAGGATTGATCAACAACCTGACATTATTGCTTTTCTGTTTTTTGCTTTTCTCTTTGCTGGTTGGTTTTTGGTTTTTTTTTCTTTTATGTTAATCTGAAATGGACGGCAGGTGTTGGCCAAGTGGTGTAAGTCGCTGCCTCTGGAGCCGGTTCCTCCTCTGAGGACGCCGGTTCGAATCCTGGAGGAACTCACTGTCACCGTCCAAGCGTGCTCGGCCGTGGCAAAATGAACCTCAGGAGTAAAGGGGGTGGGGCCAGTTCCGCGCAGGCCCTCACCTTCTGTGCCTCACCTAAAAAATCCATTGCGCAGGCTTATCCCAAAATCTTCGTTTGCGAAGTCTAACCAACACACGCACTTCGTACTCAGAGAGACCACATGGTGCTCAGAACAGCAGCTAATGAACACCATTCTGTTTGTGTCCCGGGGCATTGGGTTATATATCTGGTTTTGTGGGTTAAAATGTTTTCCTATAGCATTGGACTTATTTTAACCTTTTTAGTAAATTGTAACTCATAACCTCTCTTGAGCTGAGTTCATTCCTTTAAACCAGCACACATGGTCAGGCTGACACATCCGTAGCTCCACAGATCCTCCTTCTGACTTTTGTAGATGAGTGTCATGCTGGCCAACTTCCCATCATCTGGGACCTCCCCAGATAGCCTGGACTGGTGATAAATGATGGAGAGCAGCTTGGTGAGCTCCTCTGCCTGCTCCTCAGTAACCTTGGGTGGTCCCAGCTGCCCCATGAGCTTCTCTCTAAATAGCTCTGCAGCTCACTAACTACTTCCTCCTGGATTGCAGGGGCCCTGTTCTGCTCCCTGACCTTGCCTACCAGTTCAGGGGACCAGTTACTCTGAGAATAAATAGACTTTCTGTTGCAGACTGAGGTAAGGTAGGCATTAAGGACCTTGGCCTTTTTCTTATCCTTGGCATCAATGTTTCCCTCCACATTCAATAAAAGGTGAAGATTTTCATTATTAAAACACTTTTTATTATCTTTCACAGCAGTGGTCAAATTGAGTTCTAGCTGAGTTATCACCTTTCTAATTTTCTCTCTGCATGACCTAATGACATCCTTATTTTTGCCTGCCTCTTTCTACAGAGGTCATAAGCTCTCTTTTTTCCCTGAGTTCCAGAAAAAGTTGCCTATTCATCCAGGCCGGTCTTCTTCTCCACCGATTCATTAATTAGCAAATTGGGACAGCTTGCTCCTGTGCCTTTAGGATTTCCTTCTCCCCTTCCAGCCTTCCTGAACCCCTTTGTTTTTAAGGACTGTTTCCTAAGGGATTCTCTGAATCAATATCTTGGACAGGTTGAAGTCCACTCTCTGGAGGTCTGAGACAGTGGGTTTATTTACACCTTTCCTTACTTCACTGAGAATTGAAAAGTATAATGTTGTGGTCTCTATGTCCAAGACATACTCCAACCACCACTTCTCCAACCAGCTCTTCTCTGTAAACAGAAGGCACAATCCAGGATCCTCCTAGGCTACCTCCTCTCTGCTGTGTTGAGTTTCCAGCACATATTCAGTTAGCTTAAGTCTCACATAAGGAAAAGGACTAGAGAATGTGTAATGTCAGCCAACTGCTTACAGAATACTTCATCTGCCTCTTCATCCAGATTAGATCTATAAGTCTTTCTTCAGGACACCACAGAATCACAGAATAGTTAGGATTGTAAGGGACCTCTGGAGATCACCTAGTCCTACCGCTTGCCAAAGCAGGGACATGTGAGAGCCAAAAGTATCTTGGTTTCAAGAAAACTGTCTGGAAAGTCAAAGAGGTCTTGGGAAAGTGTATTGGGAGTATCCTAGGACTGATTAAACTCAATCAATTCTGCAGACATCTGCTTCCTCAGTATCTTCAAGCCGCCTGCAGCTGACAAGACTTGTGGGCTTCTGTGTGCTCCCTAGGCCAGATGTACTTTCACCTTATCAATGCCTTTATTCCTTCATTAAATATAATCTGACCTCACATTCCTGACTGCTCTCCATAGCAACCATAATCTCCTAGTTGTAATATCTCCTCCCATATTTAACATAAAACCAGCCCCTGAGATGAATATTTACTCGCTGAACCTATATATTGTGTGTTGTCGCTTTAATAAATGTCTCTGTTTGCCCCCCCCAAATAGGGACCATAACCAACTGCTACAGGAACACCTATAGCAGGTTACACAGGAATGTGACCAAATGGATTTTTAATATCTCCAGAGAGAGAGACTCCACAAACTCCCTGGGCAGCTTGTTCTAATGAGCTGCTACTCTCACTGTAAAGAAGATCTTCCTCATGCTGAGTTGGAACTTCTTGTTATTTAGTTTATGTCCCTTATTCTTCATCCTGTCACTGGACACCACTGTAAGGAGTCTGGCACCATCCTATGGATGCATGCCTTTTAGATATTTATATGTATTAATAAGGTCCCTTCTCAATCTTCTCATCTCTAGACTGAACAGGCTCACCCCCCTCAGTCTCTCTTCATTAGAGAGGTGCTGCTGCCTCCTAATCACCTTTGTGACCCTCTGTTGAACCCACTCCAGTAGCTCCTTCTCTTTTTTATATTGAAGAGCCTAGAATTGGATACAGTACTCCAGATATAGCTTTACCAGAACCGAGTTAAAGGAGGCAGAATCAACTTGATGGCTACGCTCTTACTGATACAATCCAGGGTACCATTGGTCCACCTAGCCACAAGGGCACACTGCTGGCTCATGGTCAATTTGTCATCCACCAAGACTTCCTGTTCTTTCACTACAGAGCTGCTCTCTAGTAGGTCAGCCCCAGCCTCTACTAGTACTTGGAGTTAATCCTCCCCAGGCCCAGGAGCCTGCACTTGTTCCTGTTGAACCTCACTAAGTTTCCCTCTGCCCAGCTGTCCTGCCTGTAAAGGTACTGCTGACCACCAACATCTTCAGGTGTATCATCCACTCCCCAGTTTTGCATCACCAGCAAAATTTCTGAGGGTGTATTCCATCCCTTCATTCAGATAAACAAGTTGAGTAAGACTGGACCCAGTACTGATCCCTGGGTAATGCCACTGACTGCAGGTCTTCAGTTGGATTCTACCCCTCTGAGCTCTGCTGTTTAGCCAGTTCTTGATCCACCTCACTGTCCATTCATCAAACCAACATGTCCTGAGCTTACCTACAAGGATGTTATGGGGGCAGTGTCAAAAGCAGGGTAGACAACATCCACTGCTCTCCCTCCATTGACCCATCCTGACATGCCTTGATAGAAGCCTATCAAGTTGGTCAGACAGGATTTCCCCTTGGTGATTCCATGCTGCCTACTCCTGTGACTTCTAGGATGTCTTCTACATCCTGAGGATGACCTCCAGAAGGAGCTGTTCCATCACCTTTCCAGGGTCTGAAGTGAGGTTGACTTTCCAGGGTCCTTTTTTTTTGAAGATGGGACAACATTGGCTTTTTTCCAGTCACTGGCACTTCTGCTGTTCCCCATGATTTTTCAGTGATGGAGAATGACATAGTAACAACATCTACCAGCTCCCTTGGCACCTGTGGGTACATCCTATCAAGGCCCATGGATTTATAGTGTTAAGTCTGCCTCACCAATCTCTAACACAACCCTCTATGACCAAGGGGAAGTTTTCCTTTCTCCAGCTTTCTTCTCCAGGGTCTGGGGATCCTGTGGACTGGTCTCGACAGTAAAGACTGGGCAAATAAAGCATTCAGTAATTCTGCCCTCTCTATGTCTTCCACCACCAGGACACATACCTGATACAGCAATGGTCCCATACTTTCACTAATCTTCCTTTTGCTGCTGATGTACTTGTAGAAGTCCTTCTTTCTGTCCTTGATATCCTTTGCCAGACTCAATTCCAATGGGCCTTTACCTTCCTCATTCCACTCCTGTATACTCTGATAATTTTCCTATAGTCCTCTAACATGATCGTGTTTTTCCACACCCCATAAATTTGTTTTCTCCATTTGAGATTTTCTAGAAGCTCCCTGCTCACCCATGCAGGTCTCCAGATTTCTTGCACATGGGGATACACTGGTCTTGAGCTTGGCAGAAGTGAGACTTGAGTATTGATCAGCTCTCTTGGACCTTCTTCGCTTCTGGAGCCCTATCCCATGGGATTCCTCTAAAATGATCTTTGAAGAGTCTGAGGTTAGGTCTCCATAATGTCAGGGTCCTGCTTATTGATTTGCTTCCTCCATGCAGGATCCTGAGTTCCACAATCTCATGGTCACTGCAGTCAAGGCTGCCCCCAACCTTCGTATCTTCAACCAATTTCTCCTGGTTTGTTAATAAAAGGTCCACCTTTCCTTGTTGGCTCTTCCACCACTTACAAGCAAAAAGCTAACTTCAATAATATGCATGAACTTCATGTTCTGAGTGTGCACTGAGCCATGTTGTCCCTCAAAAAAATATCAGGGTGGTTGAAGTCCCCTTGGAGAACATGAGGCAACTTCCAGCTGCCCACAGAAAGTCTCATCAACTCCCTCTTCCTGATTAGATAGTCTGTAGCAAACATACACAACAGTGTCACCTATATTAGCCTGGACCTTAATTGTTACTCATAAGGTCTCAACTCATTTATCTGTTCCTGGATAGAGCTTGATGCAGTACAGTTGCTCTCTCACAGAAAAGAACAACTCTGCCACCTTGCCTCACTTGCTGACCTGTCCTTTCTAACAACATGCATCTTGCTAGCCTTCTCGTTGATTCTTACCTGTAGGCACTCAACTCACTTGCCTGAGTTCTCTATAGTCAAAACACTCTCTAGTGTACAGAGACACTTCACCACCTCTCCTTGCTCACCTGTTCCTTTTGAAGAATTTGTAGCCATCCATTGCAGCACTCCAGTCATGCAAATCATCCCAACACGTTTCCATGTTGATGAATATGTCACAGCTTTCTTGCTGACCTCCAGCTCCTCCTGATTGTTACCCATACTGTATGCACTGGTGAAGGCACACTTCAGCTGGGCTAATGATTTCACCTCAAAATTAGATTTCATCTTCAGTTCTTTTGCAGATTGGTTAGGACTTCAGGTGATACTGCTTTTTACAGTTTGTTACCTAGTTGGTTGGTTGGTTCATTCATTGGTTGGTTGATGCTTTTTATTTTTTTTTATTTTCCTCTCAGGTTAAAAAAGTCAAAAAGCAAAACTAAAGATATTTGACCTTCATAATAAAGTATGACTATGAATTTGAGAATATTCCAGCACTCAAGTAGCAGGAAAGAAAGCTGGAACGTTACTGATGTTCTTACTTTCAGAACATCTTACAGCAGTCAAAGGCACAAAAAGTGCAAGAACATAGTTTCCAATTTTTTTTGGTACAAAATAAGTTCAATAGTTCTGCCAACACAGCATTAATTTTACTCACTAAATAAAGCAATTGCGATAACAATTGTATTTATCCAAATAGGAACAGTAAAGCCCAGATCTCAATTCCTACAAATACCATAAGTTGAGTAGTTGTGGAAAAGTTTTCTTCAAGTGGTGGTTGTCCGTGTAATCATTGTTTGAGATGAATAAAGATGCAAGAATAATCTGAAATGCAGCAGTTCCCTTTTCTAAATAAATAGTGGTTTTTAAGAAATGTGAATCTTCCCACTGTATTAAGGTGCTTCCTCAGCAATTTGTATTTGCTTTTTATAAAGTTTTACAACATTGCTGAAAAATAATCATCATTACCATTCTTTGATTTGAGTCTTGGAATAAGAATATTCTGAATCTCCATACATCATGTCGCAGAAATGAGATTTCCATGTGAACTAAAAGTCCAAAGAAGAAACTCAAAAAGACTTGAATGAGTTTTGTTATATATATAAACAGCAGTAACCAGTGCTATGGTCAGGAAATTCAGGGTAAAAAGTCATCAAAGTAATTACCTTAAGAATGTTAATAACACATAAACAATGCTTTTTAGAAAGGAAATTACATTTCAGTCTTCACCATAGCAACCAAAATGACAACTTGAGCTTTTAACTCAGTAAGATCCCTTTGAAAAATAATCAGAGAAATACTATGTTGTCCTTTTAGTGACCTCTTTCTACCAAACCAAATAGCTCAGATTTTGAATATTTGTATTCAATAAATGGAATACAGCCCTGCGTGTTTGTGCCACACTGTCTAATAATAGAATCATTTGAGGAAATCATGCAGTTTGAGAGGAAAAAGAGGCTAAATTTAACAAATTATTCACCAGAGATTACTCACTTTTCTCTGATGAGAGCAGGAAAATGTGACAGTGTGAACAAAGTTTATAAGCTCATTCGTGTCATCTGAGCATAGTTTGATGTCAAAAAGAATGAATGATAAAAGCCACAATGCAGAATATTAAAATAAATGCCTTCAGAAGGAAAAGACAGCAAAGACTACAACAAAAGAAAAAGACAGCATAGATAGAGCCTCTTCTGAAAGTATTGAAAAGAATTCTTCAGTTTACTTTATATTTTTAATTAATAGAAACACACTGGCACAGAAATGTTGGTAACATTGAGCAGTAAGTATTGTGCTTTCGCAGTCCCTGACATTTTAGGGAAGTAGATGGCCAAAAGATATGGCACTATACCTAATCGTGGTGCCATAAGATTTCCTTTGACCTACACTATTTTCCCACAGAGTATTGAGCAACACTGAAGAAACTGTGTCTAGAGATCAACAAGGCAAAGAAGTAACCAAGAATTTGACAAATATTTCTTCATCACTGTAGAAAACTGTGGTAGATTTTTGATTCCTTCTAAATCAAAGGCAAGCTTTTCCTTCATTGAAGTCAGGGGACAGCAGGGGAAGGACTTCGAGCTGTGCACCACTGCAGCCCATGCTGAAGACTGTGGTGGAGCAGCTGTCCCCCTGCAGCCCATAGAGGAACATCGGGGTGCAGAGACCCAACTTCATCCCATGGAGTGACTCAGAGAGCAGCAGATTGAGAAGAACTGCTGCCTAAGGGGATGGATTCACATTAGCAATGGCAGAAACAACAACCAACTGCAAACCCCCGTTCCCTGTTCCCTCACACGGCTAGAAAGAGGGAGGAGTGAGAGGAGAAAGGTGTTTTTAAGACTAGTTTATTTTTTATTCTTTAGATCTTACCTTGTTAGTAATGAATTTAAGTGTTCTAGGCACTCTGAGTTTGTGTTGCCATTTTATCTTTTAGCTGTTTTGTATCTTTTCCCCTTTTCCTTTCCCTCTGGGAAAGAGGGCTGTGGGGGAGGGAGGGACCCACATTGGGTGGACACCAGGTCAAAACTCCCACAAACCTTGAATGGCTTGGTCATCAGGCTATAATTCATTTGTTTACTCTTCTTGTTTCCCTTGGCCACATGACACCTTTCAATAAATTATGATTAATGCTGGTAGCGACTAAAAGAATCTAAAAATAGTCTGGACATGTATAGCTCTGGCTAGGTTCGATGTTCATGCAGAAGACGGAGGTTTTCCTTTGTGAGAGCCTCATCCTTCCAGTAGTCATGTGAGACCCAAGAGAATAAGATGGACTAACACTAATGATATCCTGTAACATGGTAGTTGAGACTTGAGACTCAATCTTAAGGTCCTAGGAAGACCAACAGGTGCCTTTGCCCTCCCACTGCCATGAGAAAGCTTTATAGTGGTATGAATACAAGGGGAGCAAATTAACTTTAGTATTTCACTCCTAGTGGCAGTTGTTTTAAGGACTTCACTGATTTCTGTCCCAGGATGGCAGTGAGAATTATGACTCAACGTGTCTTTGGCAACTCACAGAATAAAGCAGTGGTACCACTGATGTTGATGAGAAAGGAGTTTACAGCACACACCAACTGCCACACACGTGCAACTTTGAACCATTCCTACTGCTCACAACAGTCCCAAACATGTCCTCCTTTTGTTGTTGTTGCTTCTGTTGTTGTTTTCTCTCTGCTTCCCAGTCCTTTGCATTTTTGTTGTGGTGCCATTATTCTCCAGTAACTTCTTTTCTCACTCAATTCTCAAGGAACTTCATTTTTTAAAGCTAATCCTGGTGTGTTGTCCCTCTTATTTGCTTCACATCAATCATTACAACCACCTGTTCCTGGCTGATAATCTATTTTCCGGATAAAAATGGCAATCATCTCTGCAGAGCGGGTTTATGCTTTCTTGAAAGAGATTTTGCTTTGGGTGATGTAGTCCCTTCAGAAGTAGAAGAATCAGTTTGCAGTTTCCTTTCTCATATTTGCATGCAGCTGCTTTGCCTCTCAGACTTAGCAGTCTGAGGGTAGAAAGGTCAGGTCACGCTTCCTGCTGTTCATATCATTGGTTTACTTGGGCTGTTAGAAACTGATGCAGAAAATACATGGTGTGAAAGAATTGGGAGCGAATTTGGGCAGCCACCTGAAAGTCAGTGAGGTGGTATCAGAAGAGGTTGAACTCTTCTTCCACGTATTCATGTCAAATTTCTAAACATTGTAAGTTTGCTTTGTTGCGAATGAATGGAATTCACACATTTTTAATTGCCACATTCTTTTCTTTCACTCCCTCACTATTTCTGCAACTCATTTCCCCTTTGACTTGCTTTGATAATACCCCTTGGTGAGTGCTTTGACTCAACAGAAGTTTTATTAAAAGGCTTTGGTATAAATTTCACTGCTGCACAGTGAAAATAAGGTTATTTTTTTCTAAGTGTATTTTGTCTCTTGTCTGTCACCAGATGACACTTCAGCTTCTCTATTGAGCCACCATCAAACTTCAGCTTAATGCTGTATTGCCTAAGAGACCTATGATAGTGGAGAGAAAAGTGACCCAAGTCATTAAAGGATGAAAAAATACAACATTTCAATAAAAATGAGTGATATAAAAAAGAATGACTAGACCATCTCACTTCTTCTCTCTCTCCCTCTGTCTCCTATTATAACACATGTATGCAATAACAGTGTTTGAGGCAGATGATAGCTGAGCTCAATACACTTACTTAATCTTTGTTTTCCACGTTCTGGCAGGAAAATAGGGAACAAGCAAAGATTAAGTGCCTTGTTTCAGATAAATTAGGGTGCCTGCGGTGGGGTGTCAAAAGTACCTGTGTGTTAAAGTGGTATATGATAAAACCAAGGCACAGCTCTGCTAAGTGATTTACCTTTTCTAATTTTCACTGGGGCAACATTTCTGAACTGCTTTCTTAAATTTCATTTTTCTTTTTGGTCTGCCCTGCATGCTCACTGGGTAGGTTTATGTCTGCCACCTTCCATGAAGAGATTTGATTTCATTATGATTGCAAGACTTTCTAAATCTGTAGCAGTGGTAGAGGATGAATACAAAGATTGGAAGAGAAGTAGTGACCCTGAGGTTGCCTATGAAGATGAGGCCATCATACAAATGGATATGGATCGCTGAAGTGCAGAAAACAAACCGCATGGCTTTATTGCACACAGGGGTTTCTATGGTTACCTCGTGCTGAGGTGCCCTGTGGCCATTTTGTCTGAGGGGCGGGGAAGCTGTTTTGTGGTCAGGGATGCGTGGGTTGGGTACAGTTACTTATAACAGTGCTTTGCAGTTACTTGCAGTTACTTACAGTTACTTATTGCTGCTTACAGTCACTCACTGCTGCTCCCCATCAGCTGCTTACAGTCACTGTGTGAAGACGGGTAGGAAAGCATGTAAGGCAGGGGAGCCAGTCTGGGTTCAGTGCCACGGGACCATGCAGCTGGGACAGGGAACCAGCCTGAGAGATTGCTCAAGACAACCAAAGGACTTGGCCGAAAAGCAAAGGAGTCCTCTGAAGGAAGGCATGGGAATCCAAAGCCAGGACTACATCATATACAAATTTTTCTTGCCAAAGAGTTTAGCAGAGTCCTCCAACCACAGGAACTATCCCAAATTATCCTAAATTCATTATCCTGAAATACTTCAGAAGTAATTGTCCCATGCAATGTTAAAACAAACAGAAAGACTGTGATTTTTGCTTTGATTTATCACACTTTTTGTGAACTGCATTTGTCTAGAAATGGCCGGACTAGTCTTGACTTTTTGTATTAAATAATTCACCATTTGCTACCACCGCCGCAACACCGGGCAGCTCATTGTCATAAAGCTCCTCATGAGTTACGTTCTTTGCCTCTGTCCCACAGGTTGAGCAGAAAAAGAGCATTAATAGCCATATAACTCTAGGCAAGCCCCAGTTGGTGGACTCTGATTCCGCTATAATTTCCAAGAGCATATCAAGAAATAATTGCTGGCAGTAAGGGTTCTTATAAAGTCTGAAATAAATCAGAATTAATATGTCCAGTTCATGGTATTACCTCATTTTTAAAATAAGTTTTAAATGCAGTTCTGTTTATTTGATTATATTATTTTTAATGTCTTTTATTCCATACAGTGTGTTTGGCAAATAATATTCTGACAGAAGGGAAAGATACACTCAAAAATATTATTTAATTAAAAAGCTAATGAATTTTCGCTCTTCTACATATCCAAGATTACAAAAGTAAGGACTCATTTTAGCAGAGTTTTGTTCTTGTTTGTTATTGAAGCATAGCAGTTGTGAATAAATAAAACGGAAGGAGGGAAGGTTGGCAGGGAGGGAGGGAGGCAGAGTTGGCTTCATGAAACAGACAAAGATTTATTTATTTCCTGGAGGACAGAAGAACAACTCTAGCATAGCAACATCTGTCCCAGTGTTCAATTTCTAGTAAAAAAAAATTGGATGGGAAACAAGTCTAATCCTAGAGAAGTTCCATCTGAGTCAAAACAAGCTACTACGTGGTTCAGTTAAAATGAGCTACTTTTCAGAACTAAACAACAAAGTCAGGATTGAGAGTAAGGGTGTGAAACTGTTACAGAATTAACTAACACATTCTGTAAATTCATGACTGGACATTATAGATATATGATCAAAAGAGGAATTCCTTGGTTAATCATCACCATATCATCAAAAGGTATTTATGTTCCCGGTATCCAATGATGACCCAGACCAGTGAACCAGCCTTAAAACTGGCACTGTGACTGTGACCAAAGAGCCAAAGAATCCAAGAGAGACTGACACTGATGTTGATCTTCAACAGCAGACAACAGCCTTAAAGACAAAATAATGACTCTCTCACAAAATAAATATATGTATATATTGATACGTGAGATACAGATCTTACGTAAGGAAATGGTATAGAATGAGGGATGAAGAAAGTGGTAGTTTGTCTGTAGGCCTTCCCTAGAAACCGGAGTACAAAACTAAGGTAGTATTCCATATCATTCCCTTATGTATTCAGGTATATAAAGATAGGAGGGAGTTTCCTGTCTTGGCTCTTTCCTCTTCTCTCCCTTGTTGGGTGAGCACGGAGCCGGCAGCTCTCAGTGTTTAGGCCTCTGCTTATCTCTCTGAGCTCAGGCCTGTTTGGGAGCTGTTGTCCCATTGTGACAGCCATCAACTGATGGTTTTCACGATAAGGTCAGCTTTCCTTTGTGTCCCCTCAGGTCACAACATTGGAAAGCCAGAACATAAATACTTTTTGATGGTATGGCAATGACTAAACAAAAATGTCTTCTTTGATCATGTATGTATAAAGCCTGGAACTTACGGAATTTGTTAGTTCATTTTATTACAATTTCACACCTTTACTCTCAATCCCAACTTTAGGGTTTTGTTCTGAAATTTCACATGTTTTAACTGAACCATGAAGCAGCTTATTTTTACCTGAAATAGAATTAGGGATTATTATTATGGCAGCAAGAAAACTCAAGGGATCATCACTAATTGGCTATTTGCTTTAAACCATCTTGTTCTGGAAACAGAGAGCTCATGATGATCAGCCGTGGTATCTTGTGTGCTTGTTCATGTCAATGGGCAAAGATGTTTCCAAGTATATTAAATTTGCTAATTAAGACACAGCATTTGATTTTCAGCCCCATAGTAAGAACTGCACTGTTGAAGGGAACATCAGTATATCTGTATGCTTGCTGTTCCCCGTAATCCTTGTTGATTTCACTTATTTATAAAATGTTTTCTCTTCTGGACACCAGCACTTCCCAGAAAGAGCTTTAGCTACTTTTTTGTACTTCATGCTAAGGGCAGAGCATCATCTGGGAGACTCAGTTACGCCACCAAGAAAGAAAGCACCCTTTGGGTGCAAAAATCTTGCTGAAATACGGGACCACTGTTTTTCAGAGACTGCCTATGGATAAGAACAAGCAGGACACCTTAAAGTTCCTCTTACACACAAGGGCTAAAGAATGGGTTACAGAGACAATGAACTCAAAAAATATCCAAAGACTCAGGGATCTCTACCATGATGCACATGAACAAAATGAGGTTGTGTGGTGATGCCAAAAAGCATGAAATAAACTGCCAAGAGACAATTTGGTCTTTAAGCAGCAAAGGTATTTATTGCCAACACAGGGGAGCGAGGCAGTTCACACTGCACAATCTCCCTTCAAAGTTTCAGCAAGAAACCAGGTGATTTATACAGTTGACATTCATGATTACAATATCTTAACATACATATTCATGGCGTTGTGATATCTAATTATCATATTGAGAGGGGGTAGAGTTTAGGTAGAGCTTGGGGCAGAGCCTTCCAGAATCTTCTCTTGACACAGTTTTTAGGTGATCTTTCTGGCCTTCAACCTCTCTTCAGGGATCGTTTCCTCCTCTTTCTCACTGTGAACTCTCCACCTTCCTTTGTTAGGTGTCCTAGCAAGTCAAGGTTGCAAAACTCCTTGGCTCAAGTCCTTCCTACCTTATTCAAATGTCCATGTTACCCTGATTTATGACCACTAGGTTTATAAGATAGTGCTCCTAGCAGTCTTCTAAGGTTTTGGTCCAGTAAACAGAACAGGACAAGTTATCCATCAGGTATCAGGCAGAACAAGCATCTAGCAGTTTTCTAACAGAGCAAGGTACCTTTACTAATTCAGTTAACTCTTCTGGCCTTGCTCTCACTTCAAACCCTAAGGATTCTAGAGAGGCTTGCAGGATACTTTTTTTAATATATTGCCAAAGCACTTCAAGAGAGGAATCTATGAGATCATATTCAAGTTTAATTTGAAGGTTTACCTGGAAGTTGTCTCACTGCAGCTGTTTGAAGATTGTTGACATTGAGCCTCCTCCTTGGAAGGTCACATCTCTTATGTTTGGGCTTAAAGTGGAGGTTAAGCTTGTAACGCACAAGGCTGTGGTCTGTTTGACATTCTGCACTGGGCATCACTCTGGTATGACAAACATTCCTAACATTTCTTTGTTGCACTAAGACATAGTCAATGAGGTGCCAGTGGTCTGATTGAGGATGCATCCAGGTTGTCTTCAGACTGTCTTTCTGCTGAAAGATAGTGTTGGTGATGGTGAGCTGTTGTTCTGCACAGAACTCTAGCAGGAGGCATCCGTTGTCATTGCAGTTTCCAACGCCATGCTTGCCTAGAACTCCTTTCCAGCCTTCAGAGTTCTTTCCTACTCTGACATTGAAGTCACGAAAGGTTATAATCTTATCTTCTGCAGTGTGGTGGTTTGACTTTAAGCCTTCCTGGGAGACAGATCATATTGTTTGCTGTATCCAAGTTAAGTATTCCATCCTATTTTATGTCAGCTTAGACATAAGAAGGGATAGACGGAAGTTTTGAGTCAGTCCTTTTCCGGCAGTGAAGGGTCTCAGTCGTGGACCTTGCTGTATCTTCAGGGAGAGCTACATGTCTCTTTCTGGGAAGTAGACGATATTTATCTGTTCTTCATTGTTTATGTGTATGCATATAGTAATATTAAGTTCCCTTTTCTTCTCTGTATATATATATTTGTAAAAGTTCATAGTGCCTCAGTAATATTAGAACCCACTTTTCATCTAGTGCGTTTTTTTTATTTCCCCCCATTTTTCTCCCTGCAGGTGGGAGGGAGGGGAGAAGCTGTTGTTTTGGGTCCTCTGGATATTTGCCTTCAGCCAGGGATAAATGGCCACATGCAGGAACCTTTTGGGTAAGGTGACGCAGGTCAGTGTGGCCTTTGTCTTTTTCCGCAGGGTCAACTTGAAGAATTGGGGCATATACACCAAAGAGAACAACATGTTGCTGGTGGTATAGTGAGAGGCCTGAGGAGATAATGCGATTGGATGGACCTGTTGGCAAGTTTTCAAGTTTGGAGATGATGGAGTTTCTAATCATGAAACTGACTCCTGAAAGGTGATTTTCAGTTTTGGGTTTGCCTGACCAATAGACTGTGCAGCCAGCACCATGTTCTTTAAGGCTGCCTACCTCATAGAGATGAACTTCACTGAGAGCAGCAATGTTGATGTTGAGTCATGTCAGTTCATGGGCAATTAGGGCAGAATGATGCTCAGGACATCTACTATCCAAAGTATCAAATATGGTTCTGATGTTCCAACATGCAAGTGTCAATTTGAACACACCTTTGGAGACAGGTGTGTGCCCTTGTCTCTTTGTCTTGGTTTGACCACATCAGAAGATGCCTGTTGTCCACAAGTTCACCAACAGGGTGAAGGGTGGAAATGAGCTTTGGTTAGGCCACCTTTTTTAGGCCCCTCTCCATGTGGAGCAAGCCATACTCTCCTTGAAAAAGGCTGCTTTGTCATTCAGGATGCTGCCGAACAAGACTGTCATCTCCAGGGTCAGTTTTGAGTGACCAGTGTCCTGAACTGCCTGCATGCAGGGTTGGGTCTGCAGCTCCCAGTGCACCTCATCATCTGCCATTCCATCCCTCACCTGTCGCTGCAGGGTTTTGCAAGTGTGGGTGAATCCCTCAAGCCTGTGCAGTGGGTTTTTTAGGTGAGGCACGGCGTGCACAGAACTGGCCTTTATTCCTGAGGTTCATCTGTCATGGACTAGCAAGTTTGGACGGTGACAGCGAGGTCCTCAGGATGTAGGTTTGGTTAGAGTATCCTTCTCTTAGATGGATGGCCTTACAGGGCTAAGAGAGCTCCATCTGCCTGGGTTTGGAGTTAGAGTTGTCCTTCTCCTAGGATGGTTGCTGAGCGGCTGACGAGCCCATCCTGCCCGAGGACATACTTTGTCTGACCCTTCAGTTGAGACCTGACCAGTATGGGAGACCCTGCCGGAGGCATAAACCACCACCAGTATAGCTCACAACCTCATAAGGGCACACAAGCTTCTCCCCCACGACAAGGGTGTGTCTGTGGAGAAGAGGAGAGAGGTAACTGAAGAGCAATTTCTGGGTTTCGGATTGTTCCACAATCATACTTGGCAACCAGAAACAATACTCAGAGGCTGAGGGAAAGAGAATTTCATAATAACTTTTATATTCAAAATAAGAAGATTGTGTACTACAAAATTGCATTTTATTTCACTGTAGGTTCTTTAGGATTAAAGAAGATACAACAGGAAATTTTAAGGAAAGGAAGCTGCTTTCACACAACTTCCAGTCCCCTCCTTCCCAGAGGATGAGCAGTTGTAAAATGTGGATGTGTTTGGAAACACAAGTCAGAGAGAACACTTCAAAGTCTTGCTGCATGAAGAGTGGTTTCCACAGCTTTCATAGGAGTAATGTTCAATTCTCTGCACCATTACAACAGAAAACAAACAAAAAACCAATGAATAGTTTATAGACCTGAAGCTCTACCCATGTAGAAATTCATTTTCTACTACTTTAAAACTCTCATGCCTTATAAAATAATTGCTGGTAACTCAAACTGTTGTGATTATATCTCTCCTTCATGTATCTCCAATGCGAATTCTAGAAATAGTTCGTGTACCATCTTTGGCACAGTTCCATATGAAAAAAAGCTTCTGTTTAGGATGAGACTAGGTCCAGAATGGGTTTCATTCCCTTTGGCAGCTAAGACCTGCCACTGAGCTGCTGCTTCCATTCTTACTGTATCTAAATTGTATCTCTCTATAACATGATTATGTGGAAACAGAGAGAATAACCATTTGTTCAATAAACAGAGTGCTTAGGATTCATCAAAGAGATGATTTCACATCACTGAGATAACTGCAAACAAAATGCCCACACTGCTTCAGCACTCACAATCTGGAGCACTATTATGGCCTAAGGGAAGCAATCACAGGATCTATTAGTTTAAACTGAAAGTTTTCTGTTTTGAAGACTATTCCTGAATTCAAGGGGAGATAGATGTACTTTGCCTTCTAGGATTACGTTACCAGGGCTGAACCCCTGACCATGAAGGTAAGAACTCATGTCTTGTCTACTTTCAGGGATGTCCCCAAGGTCCCAGAGCTCACTTCTTTGCCTTGAGCAGGGCATGCTTCACATTTTGGACACTCTCTTGCAGTCGACACCTGTCCTGCTCCATGTGGGAAAGAAGCTTCCTTTGATGATTTGGAACTCCATCTCTTCTGCTCATCTCCAGTGCTGTCTCTGGGAGACTCTGAAAGCACACAGAGGGCACAGTGACTTCTCAGACCCAACAATGAACTTAAGTTTATGCCGTTGCCTATTAACCAAAGTGGAAAACAGACTGCCAAGTAGATTTGGACTACTGCATCCTAAGGTTTTATGAATTCTCTCACAAAAGCCTTACTGACTCAGGACACCCTTGTTTTCAGTATATTGCCTATGTACAAATCTGCTTTGCAAAGCAAAGTGATTGTAGGTCCTTCCATAATGCCATTTGCTTTCCCAATCTAAGTATGTCTAGACACTAGTCTGAAACACAGATCGGGGACATCCAAACAAGTTTAGTAGTTTAGCTGCAGTGGTTCAGGCTGTATTGCAGTGCCCCAGAGACTCAAAGCTAGGGTTAGCATCACTTTGCTACAATGCAAAGAATTTGTTCTCAGGAGAAAATCTATTCCAATAGACAAGAAAGGAATTACTTTTTCACTTTTATTAGGTCAAATTGTTTAGCAAGGTATAACAAAAAATGCTTTACGAAGCCACTTAACTTTGTGTGTTTTCAAGTTTATTGTGAATTAAAAGAGCTTCTTAATTTAAACACAGGATCTCTTTTTGAATAAAACCACATAAGAACACCTCATCTGAAACAAACATCCCATGCTTACATGTCACTCAGTTTCAAAGTACAATCAAACCAAACTTTTAAAATGAGTGCAACAGTACTAATAAAAACCAAGAGAAAGAATGGAAATTATTCTTCAGGGAAAACATGTGGTTATAAATGCAGAAAGAGGAAAAGGAGCAAGAGGTAGAAAATTGTCTACCGCCTTCACCTGAAATCCACTCGTGAGCAGAGAGGTAGTTCAGGGAAATCATGCCTTTCTAACAAGCCTAGAAATGCCAGGCTCCACCGGAATGTAATGAATTTATGTGTGTTTAGCAAAGGGCACTACACTTTCTGGACACAGAATGTACATGCAGTGATTTCAACAAGATAGCTGGTGAAAACAAACCCTCACACCAGAAAACATTTTTCCATGTGCATTATCAAAGCATTTGGATGAGATTTTTTTCTCACACCATCAGAAATCAATTTAGGATATCTTCTTCTAAAGCATTTATCAAAGACTATCTTGAGATATATTGGTGGCAGTTACATGACTTAACTTGAAATGTAAGTCACTAACAATTTATAGGAATTGCTTCAGAAATTGAATCTTAAAAATAGCTTCGTTTTTAGCATGGGTATAGTGAAGACCAACAGTTTGGGAAGAAAAATAAAAGCTGTCCAAACTGAGTGAACAAGATCACATTCAGGCACCCCTGCTTCCCCAAAAAACACAAAAGTCTTCAGATAAAATAAAAAGCCATTCAATGAAGTAAGTGTCTAATCTCATAGGGGACCACTAATAAAACTCTTCAGAAAACACATGTTTTTTTTCAAACTACTGATATGTGGTTTGAAAATCTTTCAGTAAAACAATTAAAACAATTGTCTCTATGAATATGAGAGATCTTTTAATGGAGATAATCTCTTGGAGAATATGCAGAAAAATGGACACTTTGTGAACATCTTTGTGAACAATCCATGTAACAGTTCCCAAGGGAAGCAGGCCTTTTGTTTGCATACTGTTGGACACTAGTAAAGGAATAGTTCATAGCTTTGAGATAGGTTCTTATCTGCACCTATTCATTAAAAAGAAGCCTGCAAGCATTCCCAAATTCCTCTGGAAAGTTCTTGGAAAGAATCCATGGGGTGGACTTCAGCTGGAGCGAATTAACATCAAGACCAATGAACTGTGGAGCTTAAATCATGTGAGCACAGACAGGTTGAGTTATTCAATCATTTTATATAATCATATAACCAAAAAACACAGACTGTATAAAAGTGAGAATTGTGTGTGTAATATAGGTTACTTTACCGTTAAACCATACTGGTTCGCTGTGTGTTGTAACGAGTTCCTTCACCAACAATAATCTAGTCTCGGGTTTGGGGGGNNNNGGGGGGGGGGGGGAGGTTAACCTTCCAGTAACATAATGTTGATTTTGAGTATGCACCATTTGATAGTGTTTCCACCACCAGAGATCTTGACCATGAACAGACTTTGGTGCTGCATTCCTGTCAGGCATAACACGCGTGTTCTTATGGAACACTGAATACAGGGGAAAACTCATGTCACAGCAAGAGCTGGCAAGGGCTTAAGATTTCCAGTAGAAAGTGTTCAGCTTGGTATTGTGTTTTGTAGTCAGGAATAGCAATAATTGCTGTCAGTAGGTAGGGCAGACAGTTGCTTTTAAATCTTTGTATTCCTTTTGTGCCTGATCAAATGACTTCATCACGTTTACTAGGCCAGCAAATGTCTTCTAACATGCTAATATTTGCATGGAAGAGGTTGTTATTCTCCCAGAAGTAAAAAGGGATTTAAAATTTATTTTTCCTCAGTTTATTAATTCCCAATCTGCCTGAGCAGTGCATAACATTAAGACAATGCGTAGAATAACTCCATCAGCTGAACAGATGACACCAACATATCTGAAGCCCCTCTGCTGCAGGTCTCTGCTCCTGCTCACTGATGATCACAATGCTGGGAAACAGCCTACAAGTGTCTTGAAGTCAACTCAGGGCTAAAAGGCCAATGATAGGTCTACACAGAACTCATAGGGATACTCCCAATCCAATCAGTTCACATTACATGAGGTTACAGAGTTTGGGCAGAAAACTCATTATGCCTTACAAGACTGCTTGTCAGGGGCAGAGAAAATGCTTGGCATTTTGCAAATTTTTACTTCATGCACTTGGTAGCAGATAGGACATCTTCATGAGTTCAGTCATCATTTTGTGTCATTTGCTGTGATATGAGACACATCACCAACAGTGGTAAATGTCCTAGCACTCACATTGAATTACAGTGAAAACCAGATAGAGTATACTACACAAATCATTCATGCATAGCAGGTTTGCAAAACACTAGGTCTAACTTGACTAGATTTGACCAGCTACTGCTGACCCATTCACATTTTGCAGATCTTTAAAATGGAGTTAAGTGTCTGCAGGATTGTTTTAAAAGGAATTTGCTTTCATAGGGAGATGACTATATTTGAGCTAAATCATTATAGCTCTTATTTCACGGAATCATGGAATCTGCTGAGACGGCAGGGATCTACAAAGGTCACCCTTAGACTTACAGAGAACCATCTCCAAGAGTCACACCATGTGCCTGAGAGCATCATGCAAATGCTTCTTGAACTCTGTCAGGCTTGGTGCTTGTGATCACTTCCATGAGAAGCCTGTGCCAGCACCCAACCACTCTCTGGATGAAGAACCTTTTCCTAATAACCAAGCTAAACCTCCCCTGACACAACTTCAGGCCATTCCCTTGGGTCCTGTCACTTGGGTCCCTTGGGTCACCACAGCGAAGAGATCAGTGCCTGCCCCTCCTCTTCCCTTCAGGAGAATTTTGTAGAATGCAATGAGGTTCCCCCAAGTCTCCTCTTCTCCAGCCTGAACACACCAAGTGCCCTCAGCCACTCCTCACACAGCTTCCCCTCATCTGGATGCTCTCTAAGAGCTTAATATCATTCCTATATTGCAGTGCCCAAAAGTGCCCACAATATTCCAGGTGAGCCCATCCCAGTGCAGAGCAGAGCAGGACAATCCCCTCCCTCTGGTTGGTGATGCTGTGCCTGATGCCCCCCAGGACAGGGTTGGCCCTCCCGGCTGCCAGGGCACTGCTGACTCAGATTCAACTGGTCATCAACCAGGACCTCCAGGGCCCTTTCCATGGCACTGCTTTCCAGATCTCATTCCCCAGTCTGTATGAGCATCCAGGGTTGTCTCATCCCAGATGCAGATTCTGGCACTTTCCCTTGTTGAACTTCATATGGTTGGTGATTTCCCAGTGCTCTGATCTGTCCAGGTCTCTCTGCAGGGCCTCCCTGCCTTCCAGAGAGTCAAGACTACCTCCAGTTCTGTGTAAACTTGCTCAGTATCCCTTTCAGTCCTTTATCCAAGTCATCGATGATGATGTTGAAGAGCACAGACCCCACTAGTGAGAGGTCACCAGTCTGATGTCACCCCATTCACTGTCACCCTCTGTGCTCAACCCATGATCCAATTGTTCACCCACCATATCATGTGTTTATCGCTCTGTGTGCCGGACATTTTGTCCAGAAGGATCCTGTGAAAGACAATATTGAAATTTTTACTGAAATCCAGAAAGATTACATCAGCTGGCTTCCCTTGATCACCTAGGTGCATTACCTTGTCATTAAAGGAAATCAGGTTGGATAAGCAGGACTTTCCTCTCATGAAGCTGTGCCAACTGTGACCAATGACAGTGTTTTCTTTCAGGTATTTTTCAGTAATTTCCAGAATAACCTTCTCCATAATTTTACCTGACACTGAAGTGAGATTGGCCTGTAGTTTCCGAATTACTCCTTTCTGCCCATCTTGAAAATCAGGACATTTGCCGGCTTCCAGTCAGCTAGAACCTCTCCAGATTCCTTAGACTGCTCAAAGATCATTAAGAAATGTTTGGTGATTACATCAGATATCTCTTTGAGAGTTCTGGGATGAAACCCATCAGGCCCCATAGATTTGTAGGGATCCATCTGGAGCAGCAGATCCTAGACAATTTCAGGGCCTACTGGGAGATGATCATTCTCACAGCCATGGTCCTCCAGCTCAGGGCACTGAGACCCCCTTGGCCATGTTGAAGACAGACGCAAAGAAAGCACTAAACATCTCTGTCTTGTCACTGTCTCTGTTTGTGCAATGACCATCCTCATCCTGTAATGGGCTGATAATATCTCTATACTGCCTATTGCCATTTTTTAAAAAAACTTTTATTGACTCTCACATTTTTTGCCCGGTCCTATGCAGTAGATCTTTGGTTGCACAAACTTTCTCCTTTCAGCAGCAAGCAGCCTCTCCTGAATTCTTCCCATGTCATGTGACCTTGATTCCACAGGCAAACACCTCCCGTTTTTGCCTTACCTCAAATACAAAATTTTTGTTCAGTCAAGCTGGCCTTCTGCCTCACCTACTTGACTTCTGACATTTGGTAATTGCCTGCTCTTATGCCTTTGGAAGATGTTTAAAAAGTAACCAGCATTGATGAATACCAGAACCTGTAAAAACATTTTCCCAGGGTACCTTACTTACTAATTCCCTGAGCAGCCTGAAGTCTGCTGTTCTCATGCCCAGAGTTGAGGTTTCATTGGCACTTTTCCTCCTGTCAACAGAGATTTTAAGCTTGAGTGGTTTGTGGCCACTGATCTCCACTTCGCTCACGAGACCCATTGTGTTGACAAGCAGCAGATCAAGGAGGACACTTTTCTGAGTTAGCTCCATTAGGACCTGTTCCATAAAGTTGTCATCCAGACACTTGAGGAATCTTCTGGCCTGGGTTGTACCAGTTGTGTGATGCTCCCAGATAATTTCTGGTAAGTTGAAGTACCCGATAAGGACAAAGGCCATTGACTTGCAAGTGACCCTTAGTTCCTCCAAGAATAATTTGTTGTCATCATCATCCTGGCTAGAAGGCCTATAAAAGACCCCCAAGATGATATCCACATTGTTTGTTTGTCTCTTGATTCTTACTCAGGGGCTCTCAAATGTGCCATTCCCAGCTGTGAGCTCCATGCATGCTAACCCTTCCATTACTTACAGTGTCACCCTTCCACCTCTTCTGCTCTGTCTATCCCTCCTGAAGAGCCTCCAACTGTCCAACAGGATGCTCCAGCCACACAACTCATCCCACCAAGTTTTGACTGCTTCTTCCCATACAAGCCCTTTTTCCAGTTTGAGTGCCAGCCTTAATGCAGAATAGTGAAGCAGAGGAGAAGGAAAATGTTAGGTTTGGCTGCGGCTCTATCCACTCTCTTTTCTTGTCTATAAAGCTAGACCATGTTTTTCCTTGAACACAATATGAAGTCTCCTTCTCTGCTGAACTGTTAGAGTTCTGAAGAGCAGCATTCATTACTGCACTGATCCAGAGATGATGCAGACCATTCCTTATCATAAGTCAAAATTTTATGTTTTGTTTCTGGTCCTTTCTACTGTTTTTTATGCAGTTCACATTGAGGCCTAAATTTTGATATGTATGCTCTGAAAGAAAAATGCTTTGAGGCTCCAGCTGCCTTCTCCTCACCTTCTGAGCATGCGCAGGAGTAAAAGTCAACTTCCACCCCAGAAATAAACCAACATGATTAGTAAACCAAATCAAGTGAAAATACAAGAAAGATATTCGGCAATCAGGGAATGAAGCCTGGAAGTCCAACGCTGCGCTAATGTTGGTCAGGCTGCTCAGCTGTTTGCAACATCCGAATGTTGCATCACAAAGTCTCTTCTCCACGGATTCCTAGATTCATTCTCTCCTATATTGGCTTCTCTCTTCCCCCTAGGAAAAGTGATTTACTCTTAATTAATTTTCAAGTTTCTCCAAATATTTTCTATTTATTGGAATACTTGAGCTTTCCATCATGGAAAGATCTCAGACTAAAGTCGATGACTGGATAAATCAGGTCTGAACATAATGATTCATCAAAATTCAGACTGCAGAAAGTCTTTGCTGACTTTCTTGGTAAAGATTGTGTGGACTTTATTGTTGTTGTTGTTGATGATGATGATTGTTTTTAAAATAAGCCCACTGTTAAATTTTGTAAATGTTATTAAAGGCAGTACCCATATTACCAGGACTAAAGAACACAGAAAGTTTAGAGTCTCATTTTATAGATCAGAATAAAAGCCTGACTAATGTAGAAACATGATTACTTTAGGCTCATGTTCTCTGAATCTATAAAGTCTTTGAGGTTTTATTATTATTATTATTATTATTTTGAATTATTATAGTATTTTCAAGTAATTTATGTACTGTATGTATAGTAGCATTTCATCTCTTGATAAAACAGATTTCTTTTTTCTTTTTCTGGTCTTCCAAGCATTTCCAGAGTAGCTTTCAATTCCTGGTAGAACAGACTTTTAATAGTTAGGCATCTGCTAAGAACTTTGAATCAGATTCCCACAAGCCACTGGATACAGAATATCCCTGATGGATTTAGGACTTGCACCGTTTTGTCTCTTGACCTCAATGTTTCTTCCACTGTGTATGCAACAACTTTGCAGGATGAAGAAGTCCATGTATTGTCCTCTGTCAATATATCTGCCTTATGGATACACTTAACTGAATCTTAACATTTGATCAAACACCTGTTTAAAGTTTTTATGCATTCTAAACTATATTAGTGATGTCAGTTAGACCCTTTTGTAGCTGACTCATTCCATTTCATGTTCTCTAGTTATGAAGGGAAGACAATACTTGTTCATAATGTCCAATCTGAACCTCACCTGACACAAATTCATTCTATTTCCTTCTGCCATATCAGTGTTCACCAGAGAGATGAGATCACCAGCTGCCTCTCTGCTGCCCTCCTTAAGGAAGTTGTAGGCTGTAATGGAGCTACCCTGCAGCCTTCTGTTCCGCATGTTGAACAAACCAAGTGACCTCAGTCACTCACGGAATTCTTGCCCTTGTGGCATTTCCTCATGTTGGTCACCCTCCACTGGACACACTAATAGTGTGACAAACTTCTTATATTGAGTCATCCACAACTGCACAAAGGACTGGAGGTGGGACTGCACAAGTGTAGCGTAGTGTGGGACAGTCACCTCCTCTGACTGTATGGCAATGCTGGGTTTGATGCACTCCAGGAAATGGTTGGGCCTCCTGGCTGCCAGGGCACACAACTCACTCATACTCAATTTGTCATCAACCCAAACTCCCTAATCTCTTTCTACAGTGCTGCCTCCACACTCCCATCCCCCACTTTGCCCAAATAACCAAGATTACCGCGATCCAGGCAGAGAATTCTGCACTTGTTTTTTAAGTTTCATCTGATTGGTGATGCCAAGATTGTCTGTCCAGATATCTCTGTAAGGTCTCTCTATCCTCTAGGGAGTCCCTAGCTTCTCCTAGTTTAGTATCATTATCAAACTCACTAGCATTTGATTCCAACATCCAGAACATTTACAAAAGCTTTTATAAAAACATTGGCCCTAAAAGTGAACTCTGGGGAGCCCCACCATTGACTGGCCACCAGACGGATGCAACCCAGTTTGCTATAACCCTTTGAGCCCTACCCATCAGTAAATTGCTTACCCAATGTATTATGGACTTGTCTAGCTGTGTGCTGGACATTTTTTACAGAAAGCTACTGCGAAAGACAATAACTAAATTAAGACATTTCATTGAACTGAAGTAGAACAAGCCCGATCTTTTACTGAAGATGGATCTTGAACATAGAAACATCTTGTTTTTACTCTCAAGTAGTAGTACTTTTCTCCATATAGTTGAGGTTTGCTGGATAGGAGTTGTTGCCCCAGTTAGCACTGCTTCTCTTAAGAACATTGCTTTCTCTGCTCATTTTCTCCGTAGTGAAAGTTAATATATGTTGTTGTATGCACAATAAAGAAGGCTAGTACTCTTTTTATTCTTAGCTCACAAAGGCATAATTTTAAAACAATATTACCTAATCATTTTACAAATCTGGTTATTGTCAGGCTTTCAGTGACTCAACATGCATCTCCCAGGACTGTATTGCTTTGTGGCCTCATGACACTGCAGCTGCACTTGTTAAATGATCATTTTGGACTTCTGCATCTTACCCTACCTCAGTTTAGAGTAAACACTGGATTTCTGGTGTTAAAAGTGAAGCATTAACTTCAGGCCTTCATAAATCTTGCATTCACCAAATGGGTAGAACAGTACAATTTCCCCCATGAACAGAGTTCTTTTTTGACAGAAATGCAGTGCAGTTAATGTCTACTGCAGATAAACTGTGGATTAAATTGCATTGCATCACTTCAGGTTTGGAACATTCAGCTCTGATGGACTGACCTGTTTTACTCTGCACCTCACTTGTGCACTTTCAAATGAGTAATATGCTTTTTATGACAGGATTATATATTGTCAGCTCCATGACAAAAGGATTTTTTCCTCTCTAAATTAAAAGATAGAACTCAAGCATGGTATTTACAGAGTGTCTGAAGTTTGTAATCTGTTCGTTAAGGTAATAGAACTGTATACACCCAGTTGAACATAATTTTTTTAAAGTTATGGCAAAGTGCAATTACAGTTTAAAGGGAATATTTATGTACATTAGTTAACAACATCATTGCAACTTAGTGCTCATGCATCAACACTTAATTAGTGTAAGCATAAGTGACATAATTGCTACAAGGCAAGCATTACCCATAATGTGAGGTAATTTCATGCACTATGCACATTTTAAATATCTACCCTCTGTTTTTCCAGACTGAATTTTTAAGTCAATAGATGTCTACATATAAGGACATCTTAACCTATTCTCCATTTTACTTGAACACAGAGTTTTTCTAGCAATGGAGCAAAAATAAGTTCCTTCCTCCTCAAGGAAAATCTAACCTACTCTCAATATTCAAACTTGCAAGTTTAAAATGTTTGATTTAAAAACAGCACAACTATGTATGTGAACAAGACTCTAAGCTTTCTGTTAGGTGAACATAGTTTGCTCCTTTTCCACAAATACTCAGCCTTAATACGCTGATGCACTTCTTCTGTAAGACTAGCTATACTTTCATCCAGTCCTACTCTTCACATGAAATGCACTTGATAGCTGACCAACAAAGCTACCGGTCAGTATGGACTGCAGAAACCCAGCTGTTATAGTAACTAAAAGAACTAATGAGTAGGGAGGACATCTGGACCTACATTATGGATATTTAGGGAAATAGGTTCATATACACAAATAAAAATGCAGCCATTCATTCCCTCCTTTATTTTGTTTTCTACTTTATTATATGATTGTCTCTTGGATTTTATTTTCTGTTTGAGAAAGAATGACTCTACCAATACTCTATGGAACATGAAGTGTATTTTGCATACTACTGCATCTTACAGAAAAAGAAAACAAGCTTTAAAATCTAAAGACAGGAAACAAAAAATGCATATGTCTTCCTTTGGAATAATTTGCAAAAGTTACATATAACCAAATGGAGGCAAGCAGTTTTAGAGTGTTTTAATATTCCCCTGTCATGTGACATAAAGAGCTAGAATTCTTCAATAGGACTGCTGCTTCCTGCCTAAATTTACTATCACATGCACCAATTAGTGCTTAATAATTCTGTTGAAGGGATAATCTAAGTTTAAGAGTAACCTTCCCTCTCCTTACCTACAACCTATTATAAATAAGATCAAAGCTTGAATATCAGGAAGAAATTAGGATCAGATACTTCTATTTTTTTAGCGTGGGGGGTTGAGTGTCGTTAGTACAGTTGTTAAAATTTTACATGTAATCATTTCACTGTTGCCCTTCCTCAGTCAGAGAAAGCACTTTTAAAGCTCAGGAGGAAATTTTACCAGGAGAATACTTTTCTTGTCAAAAATTATCTCTTTTATCATATATAGTCTCCTGAAACAATATATGAATGTTGAAAATTTTCTTTTTAAAAACAGAGAAGACAATAATTATTGGGCTGACATTTATTGTGTTAGATCTGACAGAATTCATTGCAAAAAGGTTTTCATTACATATTTTAATTTTTGTTATTATAAACTAAACAAAGCTTTTAAAAACTAAAATTGAACATTTTTCTTTTAAACTGTTCTTTCTTGAAGATAACTTAAAAAAATTAATGTCATTGTAATTTGCAATAATCAAATCACAAGAAAAAAAAATTCCAGAACCTGTACAAGTCCACCCGCACTCTTACTGAAAGTTTGCACAAATGCTTGTAGAATGAACTCCTTCAAATAGTTATTTTTCATTTACAGAAGTGTAGTTTCTTTAGGCTGTGATTTACCAAGAGACAAGCACCCAGCACTGTAACTTTCTATTTTTTGAAAGAAACCTTATGCATATGTTTATCTTGGAAATAATTTTTTACTATCATTGGCATTCACTTGAAGTTTTTGTACATATTGAAAGGATTAGGAGTATGTGGCAACTAGAAGCACCAACTGTTTGGGGATAATGCTCTGACCATTAGAACACCTGACTTCTCTTACATCCTTCTTACAACTCACCCACAAGAAGTTAAATCTGGATAAAGCTTGATAGATTCCACAAGAAATCTCACCATAAAGTTCCTCCATATATTTACTGAACTTCAGCAAGACAAGCCAAAGAACTGTTTTTTTTCCCAAAGGATTTCTGTGTTCCACCGATCCAAGTTACACTGAAGTCTCAGTTTCCTCATGCTGGGCAACATGTAAATTTGGAGTGCTTTATTTGCTCCATTCCTTACGTTCTTGTGTACCAAGAATTTTAATCCCCACTAAAGGATTTTGTCAGGGTTGTAGTGCAATAATAATTATAAATATGGAAATAATTTTTTTCTTGGTTGATCAACCCAAAATATGCTGTGGTCTTCTGATACGAGGCATCTCCTGTTTCCTAAACTTCTCAATTTGCAGAAAAGGGAAACTTCTGCACCTATTCCAATTTGATTACACCTCTCAGGGTAACCAGAATCAGACATGGTTTCTGGTGTCACCAATAGTACAACAGTATTAGTACTTTAACTTTTACCAAAAATTTCTTGTTTGATATATCCTAAATCAGATTAGCTGGTTTTTAGTGACGTATCATTAATGACTCATGTTTAACATAAGAGCAATAAGTACTTTCAAATTCTTATCCTTCTATTTTGGATCCAGTGCCTAACCCATCAGTTTACAGCTTATTTTAATTTGAAAAGTATTTTATGGTTTATTTTAATCCGAAAAACACATTTATACAAATAAGAGCCATAAGGTATGTGAATGATGAGACATTTGCTTAGCATATGCATTGGTATTTGGCAGAAAGTTTATATATAGTCTTCTACAAATATAAATATGTATATCCACATATTATATACATGCTAGTGTGTAAAACTAGTTTTATAATTTATCATTATTGTTCTTATTTATGTAATTAAATGCACCATTCATACAGCTCCTCTCTCTAAACTACCATGTATTCCTACAAATCAGATCTCCTGCTTGACAAGATAATACATTGCTGTCATCCAACTGAATATTAGTATAATTCTGATTTTAGTTTACTAAAATGACAAGTGCAGCTACTTTATAGCTTCTCTGGACCATAAAACATTTTGAAAGTTATTTTGGTATTGAATCAGCACTGAAGCAGATACGCGTGAAGATTTGGCATTTAATATGAGGTGGTTTTGCCCCTTTTCTGTTGTGGGAAATTTGGTTATAAATTTTTCATGACATAGTTCTTTTGTCTGTCAGCACCTTTTACTTTGGGAAAAAAGTCTTCTTGACAGCCACTTTGAGTCTGCTCCTCCAGAGCTTTTACTCATCACAGTAAAAAAAGTAGAGGAATAATAACTGGGGAAAAAAAAAAAAAAAAAGGAATTTAAGAAAATACTACCTGATCCAGAAAGAAACTAGAAGAAAGTGTTTATAGTTGCAGTCCAAAGGTTCCAGAGTTGTCCATATTCTACATTGCATCCAATCTTAAAAGTCCTCTGGGCAAATCAGACTGAGAAACAGAAAGGGCCTACCCCATCAAAGAGTGATACCTGTGTTTAATCTTATGAACTGTGACCAGTTCCAACCTTTTAAAAACAGATCTTGTAGTGATACAGATAAATCTAAGTGTACATAGAAATAGTCCCAGGTCAAAACCAATCCTAGGCTTCAGGGTTAACTGATACATATTGCACTTGTCTCTGTATATATGCAATAAGCTTGGAATATAAGTAATTAGCTGATGACAAGGGAGAAAGAAACATATAATTAAGTGCTCTGGGTAGAAAATTGTAAGAAACAGTTGTACAGAAATAATCACCTATGCTGGTCTTTAAACTATGAGTAAGTTTCCTCAGAATACACTGCAAAAGACTCAGCTTTCAATGTTAACAGACCAAGAAAAGTGTAAGGTCATCTATTATCTTAGGTGTAGGTAGTAGGGACTTAAGTGCACATATGTTACATGGCATCTATGCAAGTTGGACAGTACCTCATGAGAAAACACTGCTTTCCTTTTCCAGATAGTCCATTACAACTTCTTTTGTTTAATCTAGGGCAGAGTGCTATTGACTGTTGTCTCTTGACAACTTGCCTGACTGCCATTCCAAGGAAGTGAGTACCTCTGTCCTCTGGAGGACATCAAGGCAAGGCAAACATGACAGCCTGTATACAGATCAATGCCACAGAGAAAGCTGCTCTCTTTCCTCCAGAGCAGTGTCATCAGCATTGCTGTCATATTTCTCAATCCAAAAAATTCCAGTTTCAGAGTTCATTTGAGAGAAGGGTTTCTTTTTCAAGGGAAAGAAAACAAACAAAAAAACCCACCCAAACACCCCCACACTTTCATAACTTCCATCCAACAAGTCACAAATGTCAATCAATACAAGAAACAAATTCAAAATCCCTTTTTCAAATTTTATATATAACTTATCCCTGGCAACAACTAGTCTCCAGCTTATTAATTACAGAATTCATCCTATGTATTCGATTTCCCTTTTACATCATTAGCACCTTTTTTAAAAGAAAAAAAAAATAGTTGCCAGTATGGCTATAAAATATAAAACACTATAAACCAGTGAAAACTATGGATATTCAGAGTGTAAAGATAAAAACAAATAACCTTTCATTAGAACTTGTGAAAGAGTTGCAACTTCTTCTCTTGGAACTTTAATTGTTCTGTGTGAAATTAGTTGTGTTGCCCAAGAAGTTGAGATTTTCCTGTCTGAGTTGCTTTATGATTCTATCATTCCTTGCCTGCAGTCCTTCCTTCATTGTCAGAGTCCTTGAATGGTCCTTCCTGATAGTGCTTCCTGTCATCTTTCTGTGATCAGCCAAGTCTCTCTAAAGCCATTTTCTGTTTCCAAAAAAATAGACTTTCTATAAAATCTGTTATTATACTAAAATGTATATAGGGATAAACATTTGCTGGGAAAACACTAGTGGTTTATGTTGCCTTCATGAAACAAGAACTGGAGAAAGACCAGATGAACCGCAAGTCATGGTAAATCTGAACAATTCAAATAGCCAGCCAAAATATAGTTAGCCCAAGAACAACTGTGCATATTTCATTGCTTTTTGCAATCTGCAGTGATGGTCAACATGGACAATAGCAACATCCAGATATCAGGGCAAGGAAGAATGTTTTATTCAGGCTAATGCCTGTACCTCATTATATCCCACTGACCATGGGTACTCAACGGTGAAGATGAGCAACAACGAAATTGCCAATTTCATGGAAATTTCTGATATTTTTGGGGACTTGGGGAGTTCTGAAAAAGAGGACAAACACAACATTCAAAACTGCACATGAAATTATGTAAAATATTTTGGTGGATAAGGACATTGTTTTACAACAACAGCACATTATGTTCTACCCATGGAGCACAACAAAAGACATAATTTGGAAAAAGAAAAAAAAAAACTAACCAAATCAAATTCATAAATTCCCATCATCAAAAATGCCAAATTTTGAGATTTTTATTATTTTTGCATTATAATAAAGACTTTTCCTTAAAATTTTATCAGAAATTATTCAGCCAGTTATAGTTACCATGCAGTTAGAGAAAAAGTTTCCTAAAACTTTCTGTTAGATCACTGAAAAAGTAATGATCCAACCCTTATGAACAGGAATAGGTTACAGGTCCCCTTCGCCTAAGCATTGATGACTAAGAGAACTGAAAAGAGTGTTTCAGCTGCAGGACAATGTTGGCTGCTTCCTCGTGTGGGGGAAGCACCTGTAAGGGAGACACATGTAGGGCTCTGCCAAGAAGAGGACTTTCATGAATGGATGAATTCCTCTGCTGCTGATTAAAGTCTATTATAACCATCACCTATACATCCCCATAGAGCCGCTGTTTTTAAGGTTTTTATACTGTTATGGTGCTACAGTTAGAATGGAAAATGTATTAGATAGGTTATTATTACTATTTGATTACCTCTGTTTGTTCAATTGTTCCGATTGGTTGTGGGAACCCCGGTTACAGCCCCCCGATTGGTCCTTGCACCCCTAAAACCCCATAGGCTGACTGGTGGCGCAGTGCAGCACCACCATACAAGGTTAGCCACCCCTATATTTCCCTTATAAGTTATAAACCCCCCTTTCCTTTTATGTTGCGATCCTCCCCTAACTCCATCCAAGTTCTAGAACCCAATCTTATAAAGGTCCCATGCGCCCTAATAAAGTGTTCACGCCTGTTCACCCGCTTCCCTTCGCGTGGACCGTGTCTTCATTTCCTTGGCGGACCGCGACATATGGCGCTCCTTAACGTGGGGCTCTAGGGTGGAATGATATTCAGCCTCCTCCTAGACGCCCTCAGGGGCTTCGCCTGCAGGCTGGTGGCCACAGCCACGGGACCAGCAGTTCCCCCCGTGAAGCCCATGTTCGACGCGCAACCCCCACGTGGACGGACCGGCATTCGCCCTTCGGACGGCACTCAGCTGGATCAGAGGTAAAACACGGGATCCCTCCCCTTCAAAACCCCATAACCGCCCCAAAAATCCACGTTTCCACCCCAGTTACGTTATAAAACCTCGGCACTATGGGGTCGGCAGATTCAAAGATCGCCAAACAGAACTACCACTGATTAAACTATTTTTTAAAGTCCTGCGATCACCCAATAGAAAAGAAATCCTTAAAACTTTTGGCAAAATGGATGGCTACCTGGAGCTACTTTATAAAAATCCCCATCACCTATGAAGAGTGGAGCAGAATCGGTTTTGCTTTGTGGGATGCGTCAAAGCACCACCACGATACGGAAGCAGCCACGGCTCTCGCGACTTGGACTGTGGTACTCCGCCAGCTTCCGAAACCCCCAAAACAGCACCCTTTGGCCTGCCTCCCTCCTCCCTCTAATAATAATACTGACAACCCCGACAGCCCCGCTCCAGCAGGAAGCAGCGGCACGGCTCCGAGAAGCAGCAGCGTGGTTCCGAGAAGCGGTGGCGCCGCCGCTCCAGGGGCAAGCAGCAGTGCGCTGTCTATCAGCGGCAGCATGCCGCCGAATCACAGTACTCCCACCGCTTTTTCGGGACAGTCAGATTCACCCCCCCAGTTACTCCACCACGGCTTTTCCTGCGGGGACACACAGGTTTTCCCGCTTCTCCATCTTATCCCTGGGACCCTCGGGACCGTCCTGAAATGGCAGGAGGGGGAGGGGAACACCACATGGGAGGAAATCACTGCATGCTTCGCGACGATATAGACGGCATCAGGAGACATGAACTTGCACCCCCTGTAACCCCACCTACGGCTGTACCCTATCCCACTAATCCCTTCCATGGCATGCCCATAACTCAGGGGATAACCGTACCCACCACTGGGCGGGCTCCAAGTGAGGTCACTGGCCTGACTCCACCTGCTTATGGGGGTGGCGGCCGTGGCCCTTCTGGCCTGAGTGTAAAAGACACACCCCGGGGTGACACCGTCCAGGAACTGGAGCCTAGCCCACAGGTCCCGGGCCTTGCCAGGTCCCGTGCCCCCCAAGCCCGAAGCTATAACGCCAGCCAAGGGGAGGCATTTAACCACCAGCCATCAAGGGACCATACCACACCCAGTTACCCTTGACTCCACACACTGCCTTGGCACTCGGTACCAGCAGCACAACCCCCCACACTAACCACAGCCAAGCCATCTACCACCTACCTTCCCCCACTGTCTCCCAATAACCCCTTCACTTCTGACAACAACTCTGCCTTAGATGATCGATGGCAGATAGCGAAAAGGGAGGCAGAAACAGCTGGGGATTTAGAAATGCTTGGCAGCTTCCCTGTTTTTTATGACAGTGGTAGACCTCCTACCTGGGAACCTGTACATTACCCAATAATGAAAGGCATTAAAAAGGCTACCCAGGAATATGGAGTGTCAGCACCCTTTACCATGGGGCTTTTAAAATCCCTTTTTGCCACTTATGTTTTAACCCCTCATGATATCAGGGTGGTACTGGGTGGTATTTTAAATGAATTGCAAATGTCTATGTGAGAGAATGAGTGGAGACGCAAGGTCACCAAGCTAGTGGAGACTGACTATCGCAATTTGGGTACCCCTATGTCTCAACCCATTGACTCCTTTCTGGGACTGGGACACTTCTTAGAGCCTCACATACAGGCAAGGCTACCACCACAGCAGCTCAACGCTGGAAAACACCTGGCCCTAGAAGCTCTCCAGGTAGTCGGTGAGGTCACTAAAGCTACACCATCCTTCATGAAAGTAGTTCAAAAACCTGATGAGTCATTCACCAAGTTTGCTGAACGACTGAGAGAGTCCATCAATAGGCAGGTTCACCATCTGGACTCTCAGAATGAAATTTTCAACAGACTGGTAATAGAGCACGCTAATGCTGACTGCCAGCGCTTATTGAGACCACTCAAGGACCCGACCATCATCGACATGATTAAGGCCTGTAAAGACATTAACACCGTAGCTCTCCAGCAAGAGCTTGCCGAGGAGTCAGTGGCACGACTTCTAAAGACTCACACAGAGCTAACATCCCAGGCGGTAGCTCAGGCAATGACAAATGTTATGGGCACCAGATGCCTCTGATGCTTCAAGGAAGGACACTGGTCTAAGGACTGTCTGTTACTCAATGACTTTCCTCCACCTGATACCATATGTCCCCGGTGCTGCAAGGGTTACCATTGGGCATGTCATTGTAGATCTGTATAGGACAGAGAGGGAAGACCTCTGTCACCAAGGTCTTCCCCAAAATTAAACAAAGGACGGGGTCAGGGAAATGGAGGGATGAGCCCCAAGAGGGGGGGCGTGCAGACTCTCAAACTCCCCTGTTTTGCTGATTTTGTTCGTTATTTGTTGTCTTCTTAGTTGTTTTAAGCATTTCATGTTGAAATCAGTTGCAGTTAATGCCATTTCTAATTTATTTAAAGACCGGGGAGGTGTGGGGGAAGCACCTGTAAGGGAGGCACCTGTAGGGGTCTGCCAAGAAGAGGATTTTTATGAATGGATGAACTCCTCTGCTGCTGATTAAAGTCTGTTATAACCATCACCTCTACATCCCCATAGAGCCGCTGTTTTTAAGGTTTTTATACTGTTACGGTGCTATAGTTAGAATGGAAAATGTTTTAGATAGGTAATTATTACTGTTTGCTTACCTCTGTTTGTTCAATTGTTCCGATTGGTTGTGGGAACCCCGGTTACAGCCCCCCGATTGGTCCTTGCACCCCTAAAACCCCATAGGCTGACTGGTGGCGCAGTGCAGCACCACCATACAAGGTTAGCCACTCCTATATTTCCCTTATAAGTTATAAACCCTCCTTTCCTTTTCCTTCTATGTCACGATCCGCCCCTAACTCCACCCAAGTTCTAGAACCCTCGACCCGAAACTTATAAAGGTCCCATGCGCCCTAATAAAGTGTTCACGCCTGTTCACCCCCTTCCCCTCATGTGGACCATGTCTTCCTTTCCCTGGCGGACCACATCATCCTCCTTCTGGAAGGAGTACAGATTAATAAGTGGAACTCTGCAAACACAAGTCTAAATTCCTGTGTAGGAAAGAAATTAATTTCTCCTGCTATATTCACTGTGTACTTTACAAAACTGCAGACAAATATTCCTGTGTGATCTTGGATGTCATCTTCAGCAGACTGGATACAAGAATCTCCCATCCCTTCCTTGAAGAAATGGAAAGGAATTTGATATTAATTAAAAACATGTTTTTCTCTATCTGGGTTCTCATAGCACTTCATAAGTCTCCTTTTCTTTTTGGTTAATAAGACAATAAAATCAATTTTTTTTTTATTTTAGAGTTTTCTTTACGTTTTGTTGTCCTACTCACTTCTTATCTGCTTCTATGTGCCTATAGAAAACTATCACAGTGCTTTCAGATGTCCAAATTGCTTTTCTGCTGGTTTGAAGAGAAAGTTAGGGTAAGAAGATAATTATTTTCTTCTTAAGTTCAGCGTTATGCAACCTTGATGTGTTTCTAGTGCAAGCATCAATCTTTACTGAGATTTTATTAATCTCTAAGGTAAACACTCTGATTTCCTAAATGTCATTCATCTCAAACATCTGATGGACCCCACACAAGGACTTACATTTATATCACAATTACATTTCAATAGCAACAATAACATAACCATAAATTCCATATGTTTAGCAATAAGAAAGCCATGAGGTGTTGTTTCTCGCTTCTGCATAGAAGTTTCTTTTGATGATATTCTGACCATACAGAAAAAAACTCACAGAAATTAGTAATTTCCATTTACAGCAAATACATCCATATTGTCATCTTGTTGTGAGCTGAATTACTATTAAATCTTTGGAGAATATTGTTTCCTTACTCAATCACTGTCTTACTAAACACCTCAGTTACATTGGAATAAATTCATATACTGAAACAGAAATTACAGCCAGCAATAAGCTGCAGCTTACCTTTTTATTACCACTGCAATAAGGAGCAATACCTTAATGAAAACAACATTTCTGTAAGTAAGGCAAACTAATTTTCACAGAACATGTTTTGCATTTTCAGGATTGTCTCTGTTTTCCCCACCTAAACTCCAGGCAAGGACTAACAATGTGCAGCTGTAACTCCTCAAAAACACAGCCATTCACCACCTTCTCTACACAGCAAAAGCACCCCTCTGTCACAGGTGCAAGCAAAATGGCTACAGAGATTTTTTTCTGTCCTGAGACTATCCTCCCCCATCCCAGTTCATTGTGTAAGTAACTGTTGATGGGTCTAACAAGTCTTGCTGTGTGTATCTGTTTTCCTTTCTGTCTCCAAACCGTCTTACTTTTAAATTTGCAAGTAATGCAAGCTTTAGTCTATAACACCCATCTAAAAGTTTGATAGTTTGGACTGATACAGAAACTCAACAGATAAAAGTTAACAGTCTTCCTAAAAAATGGAGAGACAGTGAAGTGTGGCGGGGTTTCCCCTGCTAAGCATTACAAAAAACTCTGGAGTTATTACATGGAAATGAGAAACAAGAGTGGAAAGACGAAAGTCTGACGAAAAAAAAATTCATTCTTTCATAGTTCAGGTTTGTTTAATTATTTGGCAGTACTAATAGGAAAACAGATGCAGTTCAGCAGTTGTAGTATTTATAAAACTGCAGCCAATCCTGCCTGTCTCTAAATCTTCCTAGATTACATTTTTTGGAGGATATATTCAAAAAACTGCAGTGCAATACAACATCATTAATTTTGGCAAACTCAGCAAGACTTTAGTAAAGGAAACACTAGACTGAGAAAGTTCTACCCCTTAACTGAAATGGAGACTGCATCTTTAAGTTACAAAAATGTTGGTCTACTCCTAGTGTGGGTTGAGGTTTTCTATGGATTGCTCAGGATGGCATAATGTGTTTAAGTGAGAAACCTATAAGGAA
This sequence comes from Formicarius rufipectus, assembly GCA_013399695.1. Lineage (NCBI taxonomy): Eukaryota > Metazoa > Chordata > Aves > Passeriformes > Formicariidae > Formicarius > Formicarius rufipectus. The sequence continues at coordinate 65,300 of VXAU01000541.1, read as the reverse complement.
GACAACCAAGGAAAGCTTGTTAGTGAACTGAGTTCTCTGGAGTAAAAATTATTTCTCCTCATTCCATTTTCCCTGTGCTCTGGCGTGTTTATTTTCCATAATTTTTGTCACAAGACTTCAAATAAATCAGTAAAGACTTGCCTTTCTCGTCAAGCTGTTTTCATAAAATTAAACACACACATTCAGTGTTGCTTGCAGAGTTCCTCCTTCCTCAAGACTCAAACCCTTGTGCGTGATCACATATACGCACACACACCAGCATCTTGCTTACTAAACAGAGATAAATTCCTCACCACTGTGATCATCAGACACAAAGCCAAACTCATCTTCTCTTCCTTCTCCCCTCTCCCCTCCCCAACTCTGTTATTCATAGAGACCACAGGTGAACCAGGAGAAAATTATTACAGTGTGATGACTGTTGAAATGATAGAAGGTAAAGAAGATGGATTATCACGGGGCTGACATCATTTGTATAGATTTCCAGAATTAAGCTGTTCACTTAAAGTGACTGTCTTCTTTGCACCCACGATATTGCAGCTGCCCTAGTAATAACCTTCATCTGCACTTGTGAGCCAAGTGAGCAGAGCACGTTTCCCATTACCTGTCAAGCGAGTATGTAGAGTTCTTCTGGCCCCGCAGTAATAGCAGGGCTGCTGGTGAACAGAGTAATAAACACCTACTGAGAGGGATGTAGCGTGAAAAGATCTCATCACCTGCCATTAGCACGCTGATGAATAATGCAGCATTTTCGGTGGCAGATGTCAGGGGTGGGAGGAAGAATCACTTCTGTAAATGCTCTGGTGAGCACTTCAGCACAAAGTGAGAGGTGATAGCAACAGATGCATGTGCCAAAATTACATTTGCTATTGTGTTTTAAAAGAAATCGGAACATTTACTTCACAAATAGCTGGCAGGCTTTCTGTCTCTCCCTCTCCCCTCCTATTCCCCTCTCTCCCGACTGCCTTTTTTGTGCCATCAGAGTAAAAGGATGCTGCAAACTAGTAAACTAATGCACATACGGCTAAGCCCTTACAGGTCATAACTTAACCACTGTATAAGGGGTTGTGAGGCTTCACTCTCCAGCCAGTCAGCTGCGTTTTCCTGCAGACCCAAACTGGCAAATCGATTGTACATTTAGTTTCTCTCTTTCAAAAAAATCTACAAGCCATTGTAGAAATGACAGTGCCACTTGAAGTGACAGTTCCTAGATTTCATGCAGTGAAATCCTCCAGAGGCTCTGGCAACAGGAAAAAAAGGTCTTGCTAATTGTTAAAGTTATCCAGAAATCTCTTATTACTGTTCAAGTTCCATTCACCCATTATACTGCTGCAAACGAGGTAAAGAGATAAAGCTGTAACACAAATGATTCCTGGCTGTGATTTTAAGCATGGCAGTCTGTCTCAGGTAATCTAAATCAGTGCAGGTATTGGTGACAATTATTTTGTTTCCCTTGGCAGAAAGTGCAGACCCAGACCCATACCAAGTCCTAGTGCCAAAAAGTTTTGCATGACAGCATAGTATAGGACTTCAAAGCTGTTCCTCTGCAAGCCATGCACACATTTATGTTCTTATAATTGTCCGACTATGAAAGCTAGGTATTAAAGAGCTCTGAGAGTGTGAAAAAAAAATGCCTCCATGGTTAAACAGGATCCTGGAAAATATATTGTGGGACAGTATATGTCTTCTGGTCACTTTTTGGTTGCAGTTGTTTTCTAAGTTCTTCTGCACTGCCTGTTCACACGTGTTTCAAAGGTTAGTGCTCTCCTGTTAGTCATGACTATGTCAGAAAAGACAGTAAGACTTAGACGAGGATACAATGCTTCGCCAAGACCTGTGACATGAGAAATACAAAGGGGATTTCCTTCCAATTATAAAAGTGCCGTTATTAGAACCAGAGTAGGCAGGGCATATATCCCAAAAGAGAGTATTTTTTAAGAAGAAAGGTGTGTAATCAACATGTAGCAGGGATAATCAAGTCAAGAAAAATACTCATAATAATCCCACATCCACACAATTCTTATTTGTGGAGCTTTGAACTGTAATTCAAACATGGGATGGAACTGAGAGAAACAGAAACATATACCAGTAAGTCTGGCACACTAGAACTCTGTCTGCTAACACAGAAAATTTCAAAAGATGTATATAAATAAAAACAGCTTCCTCTGGGGAAGAATAATGAATAAACTGGATAAAATATCCCCACCTCCTCCCCCTTAGCACCCAGCCCCTTCATGTGGACCATTTGTAACAAACTGAAGACTTAAACCCACTTTAATTTCATTTGGCATTTCTCTTTGCAGTAGGTCAGATTAGTATGGAAGCAGTGTTGTAAACTGTGTTCTTGTAAGTGTTGTGGATGGAATGGGAAGGTTGCTGAAGAAGAATGAAGAGTGAAAAGACTCACCTCTTCAAGACTTATTCTTGCGTTCCCTGCAGATATTCCTTGGGTTAGCTAAGATTTTGCTTCCAAACAAAGTGAAAAAGAAACATCACAATTTGGAAAGCAAATGTTACTGTTAAAAATAACAGTAGTGGTTCCAAATGGTTTCTTTTTCAATACGGGGTCAGCTTGACATTCTCTAACAATAAGGGTTTAACTCTTTGGGTAAGGGTATACTTGCCTGCAAACCTGTTGTATTATATTTCTTTATTTACACATCATTTCATAGTTTCTTAAGAAGAAAATATATCTCACATACCTTTTAATATTGTAATTCTTCATTGTTGCACTTACAGTTCAATAAACTTCCCAACGGGTATTATTCACAGATATGTTGTAAACATCACATTAATCCGGAAGAAAAGATATTAAAAGCTAAAAAAGTTTTGATAAAAAGCAACATTTGCCTTGTGTTTTGTGCCCTAGGATTGTTCCCACCAATGTGTAAGGCTAAAAAAGGCCACCTATTATTGTAGTGATGTATCTAAAAAATCTCAAGCTGCCTGTAATAATCTCCATTACGTATAATGACCACTTTGATAATAGTCTTTAGAAGAGGTAATGGCCCCGCTGAATGGTTATTACCTGTCTGTTCATGCTGCAAGGAAGATGCAGAAGCCAAAGGGGACAGTGAAATGGTCCTTGTAGTGCAGTCTGAAGGAATAAGAAATATTTAACAGAATGCAAGAAACAAGAGAAGCAAACACCTCTGGCAGTAAAACTGTCTGCAATGGTGCAGTAAACTACTGTGAATTTTGTGAAATAATAGAAATATAAAACAGTAATTAATAACAGACAAACTCTCACTGTGAGATTTATTTTAATTTTAAGAGTCACAAACTGTGTTAGAAAATAAGATATCTGAATGTTAAATATAATTTGGTCCATTGTGAAATGTCAAATGTTGTTATACTCCAATTCTATACCATGGCATAGGAGCAATATCCCTTTACTCCAGAGAGGCTTCTGAACAATCAAAGGTCAAAAGTGTTTACATCTTCCACACAACCTCTGCAAAAAACTATACACAAGTATGGGGTTATAAATGTAGCAAGTAAGTCATATCAGAGCTATAAGGTCTCAGAAGGACTTTTAAAACAGACAGAATTTTCTTTAAATGAAGCCCGAGCACAGAAAATCCACTGCCACAAAAACATCAGGACTTTAACAATTTATGTCACCTCTGCCCAGGCTAGATGATCAGCTCTAGAAGTTAACTCTTAATTCTTATCCATGAAAACAGTAAGTTCTTCCAAGTAGAGATTGCCTTTAAAATCCACACACCATTTAATAAAATTTGGTCCTGATTTTGGTTGTGACCTAAGGGATTTACCATAGATTAAAAAATGCCTGTAATGAATTAATACTGAATTATGAGATTACTAATTATCTTTCTGGCCTCCGGCTTAGAAATATATTCTGACATTATTTTACTCAATATAACTGGGTTAAAAACACAGAATGAAAACCAAAGAATATTCTGTCTTTGAAACAAAGAGACAATTCAGAAAATCTCAGAAAGAAAAGAAAAGAGAAAAGAAAAGAAAAGAAAAGAAAAGAAAAGAAAAGAAAAGAAAAGAAAAGAAAAGAAAAGAAAAGAAAAGAAAAGAAAAGAAAAGAAAAGAAAAGAAAAGAAAAGAAAAGAAAAGAAAAGAAAAGAAAAGAAAAGAAAAGAAAATCTTGGTTTAAAATTCAAACCACTACGAATTCTGAGTGGTTTATTCAATGTACATTGAACACCACCACTGAATGGTGGTATTTCAAGAACACAGTACAGAGATGTGTACTTACGTCTCCACACGTGCTACGTTTTCCTTAAAACTTACACTGTTTTCATCTCTCAGAAGCTCTGCATACAGGAAGAAAATATGAGCATTCAGAAAGAGGGATCTCAGCCGGGCACATGATATTTTGAAATGACAAACTCTTTTAGCAGAGGCTCCTTTTGTCACCACCCTTAAATATTTTATTGCTTCATCCTTCAGATTGATCAGGAAGTGATGAAGGAATGCCAGCTGCAGGTGCTCTTCTGTTGCCTTATTGGTATTTGTGCACTGAATACAGACACCCTATCACTCAAGGAGAAAGAGTGACTATAGCAGACCAGTAAGCACTGGATGGTATGTATTGACTTAGTGACTTAAAACTAAAAGTTTAGTCTGCAGTGATGGTGATGATATCCCCTGCCTTGTTTTTCTCTGTTTTTTTTACATTACCTTGCTATCAATAATAGAATACAGAGGGCAAATTACAACCAAGATGTAACACAAAACAGGTGTTTCATTTACTATTACAGACCATACCATAAAGTTTTTTTTTATCATACTCTCCTCCCATTTTGACTACTTTTCCAATCTCAGATTAGATTCCAAAGGTCATCTCTCAGTTTTAAAATAATTTTCCTCACTGCAGTTTTACAAGATGCTCATCTTAGGTCACCCTCATTACAGAAAGAGTATTTCTTCTTTCTTATTATCTGCATGAAAGCACTTTTTCAGTCCTGTATCTTTACTTGAGCGATTTGCCTCTCGCTGAGAAGTCCATAAACTCTGAGTGGTCCTAAAAGAGTGACTCAGTACTTTTTAAATTGTTGATTAATTGAAATGGTTTGAACAGATTCTGCAAATGCAGTTGAAACCCTCAGTCATGAAGGAGTGTCTGAGGAAATAAGCATGATAAAAAGAAAAACAACAACTTTATAACTGACACTGGATAAGGTAGTCCAGAACAAGAACCTACTTTAAAGAGAACACCAGACTCGGTGTCAGAAAGAGGTAAGAGTGGACAGCAGTATGAGAAAAAGGGAACTACCCTGTTGTTTCTTCAATTTGCACTTGCTGGTCATTTAATCTGAATTTAATCTAAAAGTGCATTCTACTGGTCCTCTAGTACGGCTCAATAAAAACAGATGACTAGGTAACATCTGAAATCACTAATGCTTAAGAACACAGGTAACTTCACACAATTACAACACAGAAAAAGGACAATGTGAAAACCCAGCTTGAAACTGTTCATCCTTGGCCATACAATTAATGCCACTAAACAGAAAATAAATTCCCTGTTACTTGTACTACCTGTCCAAAAAAAAAATTGTTCCCACAGAAAAAAACTCCAGAGAAATACAGATGGAAGATGCACTGTGAAACTGACCCAATAAGTTCTTGGTGATCAGCATTCCATCTGGAAAGAGGTTTTTAGAGAAGTGATACATGTTGCTTCAGGACAAAATAGAAGACTATATAAAATACAGTTAGAGAACACTTCAGTGAAGTAAGATATACCTAGGTTCCCCCAAAAATGTCAAGGAGGTGGAAAGAATCCTATAAAGTTTGTTCTGAAGTCAAAAACATTAAAAACTTTCAAAAAAAAAAAAAAAAAAAAAAAAAAGTGAANAAAATAAAAAAAAAAAAAAATTTAAAAAAAAAAAAAAAAAAAAAAAAGCTGCACCAAAAATGCAAAAAGTGCTGGGCTTGAGAAAGAAATCTCCTGTGTTGTTTCGGGCTGTATTCATCACTGTTCTCTCAGCACTCTTGAGACTGCAAAGGTCCTGTATCATGCCTGAGAGTGTTATCTCTCCCTCAGATATCAGAGAGAGAGCCCGAGAGCCTCTGGAATGCAGGGGAAGAGAATAGCAAAACTATCTTGAGAAAGATGTCTCTCTTTTGGCAGCAAAGCCTCTCCTAAGTGACTAACTCTGTCTCCTCATAGTAAAATCTTCTGGGAAAAGGGTATTTACCCCTATACTGCCTTTCATTTGCTGTCTTGTCACTACAGTTTGTGAACTGCTCAGTCTTCTAATTAAATTAGGCATTCTATGACTTAAATATGAAAATTCATTTATGTTTGTCTTATCTGTTAAATTGATGGTGGATTTTGGCTTGCATTTAAATTTTCTTAGCATCTTTAAAACCTTTCCCTGAATACTAGCCTTCAACATTTATTTTTACTAGGCAATTAGGTATTTCCTGAAAAAAAATATTTTTCTAGTATTTATAAAAATAACAATTATTTGTCTGTAATTCAATTCTTCTTTTAGTACTGACATTTAGGCTATTTCAGATGATACATCAAGAGAAAGCATACTTGTGGAGAATACAAAACCTTTACAAATGCCCTTTCAAATCTGAAAGAAAAACAAATGTGTGATCATTTAAAAAAGATAAGGCTAGAAAAATGCTCATAAATGCAGATAGATAAATACATATAAGAATTTTACATTACAGAAGAAAGAGCAAAAAATAAAATTATTTTCAACTCCCTCTTCTGGTAAGTTAAAGATTGAGTCACAATTGTTAAAAATTCTGCCTAGAAGTGTTATTTACCAAGTAGCCTATGATGGTTTTCTTTCATTAACATTTAGTGACAATTCTGCTTTTACAAAATCACAGACAAAAAATTTATTTTCTTATTAGATTTTTTTTGTGTGCATGTGTCAGAAATAATTCCTTTTTAGGAAAAAGAAGAGGTTTCAATGATATTTCCTGCTTATACAGTTTCTGACCCAAACTTCCTGAGTACTTTGGAGATTCGTATCCTTGCCACAGTCCTTGTTGGACAGGTTGTACTTAGCTTCAAGGTTCAGGCATTTGTAATGGTGGGGTAATAGTACTTCATTTTTTGCAGACTTCTCAGCCCTTTAAATACTGCAGTGTCCTCTAATACTATGCAGCTGCCACCTTCAAGACACATGGCTATCATCAGCACTTCAAGATGTCCTCTGGCCCCAGGTTTCCCATTTATCTTTGCAGTATAAGTACTTCTTAGCCTGATGTCCTAGAGAGGAAATCAGCTATGTACTTGGGGTTGGAAAATGGGGCACAGTAGGTTGGGTAACCACACATACTCCCCCTTAAGATCTTCTGCATTGTAATGGTTCACCTTTCTTGATCTGATGGCTTCATCCATAGATCATTACATCTATTAAAGTCAAGGTATAGTTGCAGCCAGCATCTCAGTTCTTGAAAAACTCTGGACTTTTCACCACTCTATATTATCATTCACAGCTGAAAACACTAGGTTATTTTCAATTATCAGAGATCTGAATGTTCCAAAAATACTTTTGTTTCACACATATAAAATGAGTCATGCTCAGGCTGACAGGATGGTCTGCTCTAGCATCTGTCCCTCCACTGCTTATTATTTATACATTTTCTCTTTTATGGGACAATTCTGTTAACCATCCTTGAGGTACCTTCACAATAAACAAGTATTAAAACCACATAATCAGAGAATCCTTAAGATTGGAAGGAACACTGGAAGTCAACTGGATCAGCACCTTGCTCAACAGGACCACTTGGTGTTAGATACTTTTGTCCATGGTCGGTTGACCAGGACTATGTGCAGATGACTTGTAGGTACTTGTAGGACATTTGGGTTCTGAAGGACAAAGGAAGAAATAACATGATATTATTTATGTGGCAGTAACACCTTATGTGTCTGTGTGTGTAAAAAGTACTGATGAATTGTAAGACATGTAAGGTTCCTATGAAGTTAATAAAGCAATCAAGCACACTTCTCTGTAAAATTTTCAAACCACTAAGGGTTAGATGTGATCTTTGTCAATTTTGCCTTGAACAGAAGACATGTAGCAGTCGCCAAAGAACCAGGATCAATTCATGTATTTTCATATGCTACTCTGAGGTGAAGAAGAACAGGAGAGGAAAGGAAGCAAAACAGTAGCTATCAATTAGTACACAGAATAGGCCTTCTTGGCCTAAACAGATTTATTTGAACAGACTTTATGCAAACTTATCAATTCATATTACCATAAAAAAAGTAATTCATAGCCATAAATTTTAGATTGTATCTCAAGTGCATGAGTATAAGAAATATACATTGGTAAAATCAGAGAAGATTGTAGTGTACAGTCAAGCTTGATTCTTACAAATAAGAGACAAAAGTTTATTCTGTGAAAAGAGCGCTATCTGTTCTCTCGGTTGGTCAAATGTGTTCATTTCAGTCCTTGATAAAAAGGTTTTGAAGTGTTAGTGAAATCAGAAAACAAGTAATAACAAAAAAAAAATTACAAAATGGTAGTTCTGTGTTCAATAATTTGATTCTTATTCTCTTTCTTGTTCTCATTCTTTTTAAATCTCAGATCATATCAACTTCTAAATTCAGCCTGATCAATATAATACATGAACTTGTCTTCTGTCTACTTCTCATTTTTGGCAACAACAAAGAATTACTGTAATGAAATAATTTCTGGCTGGCATGGTGCCCAGCAAACTTGTGGAACCATTGAGTCTGGTTTACATTCATTCTTTACAACTGCTATTTGAGAACAAAGCTTTGGGATGATAATTTATTTCTCCTGCAGTTTTATGACATTTCAATGGCCTGAAATGTCCTATTTGATGGCAATTTGTATCATTATGGGTCTGTCATAAATAATGCAAATTGCTATAAAAAGTGGGGAAAGCCCTACATCAAATGTTGATTTGTCAGTGATGACATTTTGGGTTGTTCAGTGTAGTTTTAGTCATTTAGTTGCAGAAAAATGTGTCCTTCTTATCAGGTATTTCTGGACATTTGGAGGTTTGGTGCCTAATAAATAGGACAAAGAAGTAGAATTTTTTTTCCAGTGCACCAAGCACCAGCTCTGCAGTGAACTACATTGATTCTGATGTTGTTTTTTACAAGCAAAAGAGACCCACCTAGAGTTTTTTGAGGGGTTTTTTTGCCTTCCTCTGAAATGCCCATTACAGCCAGATTAACAACTAATCTGTATTCCTATTACTACTACTACGCATTTTGTAAAGGGATTTGCCTCCATCTAAATCTCACTACAGAAAGTAGTCTATCTCATTTACTACCTAGCTGTCAGAATTTGAAATATCAGACATACGAGAAGCTTTGAAGGAAAATACAGGAAAGTTGTAAACTGTAACTGCATTTCTGGTGATGTGCTGTCTGTTTTGTGGTTGTAGGGACTTGCTTTCTTTCCAACCGTCACCAGGCATTTCCAAACACCCATCACCTTAATGGTATCTTCATTATCATAAAACTCTGTTAATAATTATTTTCATATTAATAATAATTAAATCTGTTAATAAGCTGTCCAATATGAATGCAGTTATCTGAGAGCATTCTCAGTGAATGTCAGAGCAAAGCTGGAACAAATATGGTTAGCTGCTACAACATCAGTAATGTAATCACCCTTTATCAAGAGAAATACTAACTAGGAAATAGCTTATACATTCTGACTTTCATCAGGAAAATGGTGCAACCAAGTGATGTCACTTTCATCTAAACCGAATACTATGCAACCCACCAGAGCTCTGATATTCTGAGCTACACATATTACTGCCAGTCTGCAGGAATTTCTTTGANTTCCCGTTTTCAAGTGTATGCAGTTGTTTCAAGATTTCCAATTAATTTACTAGTTTCCTCATTTTATCTTCAGACTTAAAAATAGCTTGAATACATTAAAAAAATAATTTGCTGCAGTTTAGCATCATTGTCAAAAATGTCTGTCAATTGTCTGAAGTACAAATAGCTTTCCCAGTTCAGTTACAGTGATGTAATTGAAGTAGTATCCACTGAAACAGTCACTTAATAAAAGAAAGGTACTGTGTTAATACTGATTATCAGAGAGTAAGTCTATCTATCTCATTAGTAATTCTCTCTATTCTTTGCCTGATAATACCTTACTGGGGCATTGCAGCAAACCATCTTAGCATATTTCTTCTGACACTCCTCATACTGTTGCTGACATCCCATTGATAAGTAGTGATGTTCAGGCAGTTTCATAAGTCTCTAACTAATTTGCCAAAAGGTCTAATTTTGTGAGTCATCATTCCTATTCATTGTAATAATTTGAGTTGTATTTCGTTAAAATCCCTGACTGTCAAACCAGCATTGGCTTCAGTTTTGCATCACAGTGAATACAGCAAATTATTTATTTGCAAAGAAATACCACCTTTGCCGCTAAGCCTGCAGACCAAATCACACTTGAAACATCATAGTAGTAGCAGAATGAGCAGAGAATCACACCAGATCACCAGGCTGACAGAGAGAATTAGAACTACCATTTACCAGCAGAAAACTCATTAAATAATTCTTTAAGAACAAGAATTCATAGTTGTGCCCTTGCATCTTATGTATACAAATCAGTCAACACATACATAAGTTATTAAATGCTGATTACCTACTTGTAGTCATTCAGTAAGCTTGATCACCTTCAATATCAGCTGAACTGGATTAATTGTTTGGTAAGTAATTACCAGGAAGAAGCTCTGTGTTCTAATCCTTCTTCCTACAGACAACAGATGACATATCCAGAAAGCATTTCAGTGACAGAACCCAGATGAAACACTTCAAGAAATGGCCCCCATTTCATTATTGTGAAGTCCAAATTAAGTAAAAGTATCAGGGAGTAGAAGTCAGGACACTTCTTAAATATCCTGGAACAAACATATTCAGAACGGAGAGAGACAGACAAACTTAACATCTTCTTAATCTTTGCATTTTTTATTTCAAAATACCTTTAGCACTAACAAGTAATATTCAAAGAACCAAAGGAAATATTTTTGTCAGTAGTGGTAATAGAAACATAAAAAGGAAAGTGCAGAAAAGTTGTCCTACACCATAATTCCATACTACAGGCTAACTCCATTTACCTATCCTGCTTCTATTGCGTAGCTCTGTCTAGTCAGAACTGTTCACAAAGCTGCCTGGTGAAATTCAGAAAAAGCTGCAGTTGACATCAGCTCTCCTGAAAGCTTAGCAAGAGTACCCAGGGAGAGAGTCATATGTAAAAAGTGTAATAATTTCCCATTTGGAGAATGAAATTTTCTATGGAACAAACTAGAAAAACTCAGGAAAACTGGAAAATAAGACAATTAGGATGAAGTTTTCTTTTCCTAATCATTATCTGGGTGGCTTTTAAAAATGCGAAGTACCACTGTGATAGCTTTCTTGAGAAAACTGATAGTAAATTCACAGGAACGCTCTAAAGTGGAACTCTAAAGATCCCAAATTCAAACTGGAAATATGCCTCTGGAATCCAGATGGAATGAGAACACATGGGGACTGAAAATCATGTCCTAACAGTTGTTGCAGGTGTGAACAGAGAATATGCCACAGCGTTGGGCTAAAAGAGAAGTCTTTATGCAGAAGCTGTGAAGCAAAGGCTGATTTATAGCTAAGGGAACAAATGTATTACTGATCATTGCTGGCTTTTTTGGAGGAAGTTTCCAAGAGGGCGATGGGATAGAGCTTCTCTTCTTTGGCCTAGGCCAAGATGGATTTGCATAACACCAAAGAATTATGTGATTGGGTGAGAGCAAGATGGTAAAAATGTAATTGCAATGTATGCAGACTTCTTTTTCTATGGGCAATAAATATTCAGACATGGTTTTCAGATGAGCAGATTATGATTAATTTACTGCAGTGTGTTGCTTCTACAAGCATTGTAGATGTTCCATCAACAACACAAATCAGTTCTCTTTATAATATTCAGATAAAACAAATTTAAAAATAGCGCACTCTAACATTAGAAAAAAGATAAATCACGCTCCAGAAAAACGAATAGCTACTGTTTACATATTGCTGCCAAAATTAAAGTTTTTTACTGCTGTTCAGATGAACAGTGATGCAATGGAACTATATGAAATACTTTCAAAGTCCCAGCCATCACTTCTTTTCATGTTTTCTGTCCTCTATGATTGCTGAAGGAATTCATAGAAATCATAGAATGGATTGGGTTGGAAGGCACCTTAAGGATCATCTAGTTCTAACCCCCTTGCCATGGGTAGGAACATCTTTCACTAGACCAGGTTGCTCAGAGCTCCATCCAACCTGGCCTTGAACACTTCCAGGAGAGGGGCATCCACAATATCTTTGCAACTTGTTCCAGTGCCTCACCACCCTCACAATAAAGAATTTGTTCCTAATATCTAGTCTAAACCTACTTTCTTTCAGTTTGAAGCCATTCGGCCTTGTTATGCGCTTTTAAATAGTTTCTGTCCTTCTTTCTGTAGACTTCCTTCACATACTGGAAGGCCTCAATTTTGCCACCCCAAAGCCTAATAAAAACAGTGGTGCTCTTCAAAATCAGGCAGATGTAGGACACATTTAGGAGATTAAGTAAGAGATTGACATAAAATTTCAAAATGACTTGTGTGTCTTATAAGCTTAGAAGTTAACTGCCCTGTGAAAACATCTGTCCGTATTTTGCATTACACTAATTATCTTTCTTCTGATTAATAAGTAATAAATAAATGCAATGTTATAAATTATCACATTAATAACTGCAATAGCAGTACTAGAACTGAATCATATAATATTAGAAAATTACTGGCATTTTCTACAATTTTCTCCATGGTGAAGCATGCAAAGCATCTGCAGCTGAGCTGAAATTAGCCCTTTACTGATGTTCTTCTCTAAATGTTTCCCCATTATCTCCCTCTTGTCTTGATAGGTAATATAGTTCCTACAGCTGCTATATCATATTAGGTCAGAGCAATGAAAACGAATACCATTTTCTTGATGGCTTATGCAGAACTGTTGTAATTTGAATCAAGTATAACTAGCCGCTTTCTTTTCTCTTTTCTCTTTTTTCTCTTTTCTCTTTTCTCTTTTCTCTTTTCTCTTTTCTCTTTTCTCTTTTCTTTTCTTTTCTTTTATTTTATTTTCCTTTTCTATTTTTTCATTTCTTTCCTATTTCTGCCCCTCATACTGAATATATTGGGGTCCTGGCAAGCTGCCACTCTACGGCACATTAGAAATGGTAGAGTTTTCCTCTATCTGATTCTCTAAAATGAGTTCACAAAAAGGTGCAGACCCAGCACATTTGTGGTTTTTCCTATAAATTACTTTAACACTGTGTCCAATCATATATATAATTTCAGATTTTCAATTTCAACTCGCTGCTGTGTCAGCACAGACTCCACTGATATGTCCAACGTATTTAGCTTAAAATGAAATGGATGGCATTTCATTACCAGGAAGATAATATTTTTGAATATGTTTGCTGCATGGCAGGATCCATCATTATTCTGCCATTTTATGTTCAGAGTGTGTAATAGCTTTTTAACGCTTTGATGTATTTTATTTATATATGTAATATTTTTCTAATATCATGGGGTGGTTTAACTCATTGAACACATTATACAATCTTAATTGAATGCTTTTAAATATTAGTTAGGGAGGAAAGGCTTAAAAAATTCCCAATATTTTGTTTGAAATATAATAGACAGTAGTTGAAATACCAAAAATCCCATCTCATTCTCACTTCTTCACATTGCTCCTCAGCTCCCTCTGACACTCAAAACACTTTGAAAGGAAAAAAAGGGGAATGAAAATCCCACAGTCCCCTGAGATGCTCAAACTGTCAGTATGAAGGTAAGTAATGCAGGAAAGCTTGAATGTGCCCAACTGTGAATGACAGAAGACCTCTTACTGGAAGGAACCTCTGACAGGCCTGAAATCCTCAATACTTGGTTTCTCAGTCCTTTGACCAAAGTCACGGAATTTTAAAACTACTAAGAATTTCTTCAAAGTCAGTTGTGGTGGGCTTGGGGTTTTTCACTTGCAATGGGATGTTACATATGTACATTAGCATAGTACAACAACTTAGAGCTGTCCCAAGAGAACAGGTAAATATGAAAGGGCATTTCTTGATATTAGTAGCAAAAGGTAAAGTGAGCCATGCTAACTGCTCTTTGAACTGGACTAGTCCTGTATTTGTGCTTGGAATTGTTTTGACCCTAGTGCAGGACCTTGCACTTGGCCTTATTGAACTTTGTGAGTTTAGCAGACATCCACCTCTCAAGCCTATCACAGTCCCTGTGGATCGTCTCTCATCTCTCCAGAATACTGATCACACCATACAGTTTGGTTTTGTTGACAAACTTGTCAAGAGTGAACTCACTCAGTTCTACTGTCCTACTCGCCATCAAAGGTGGCAAACAGCACCAAACTCGATACCAACCCCTGAAGGCATCACTCTTCATTGCTCTCCACTTGCACATTGAGTCACTGACCACTACTGTCCGAGTGTGTCCATGCTGGCAATTCCTTACCCACCAACTGGACTACCTGTCACATCCATGTCTCTCTAGTTTAGAGATAAGGTGTTCTGTGGGAGAGAGTAAAATGCTTTGCACAAGTCCAAGTAAATGGTATCCATTGCTTTTTCCTTATCCACCAATACTATAACCCCATCAGAGAGGACCACTAAACTTGTCAGGCACAACTTGCCCTTAGTGAAGCCATATTGGTTGTCATCAGTCACCTCCTTATTTTTGATGTACCTGAGCATAATTTCCAGGAGGACCTGTATCATGATCTTGCTGGGCACAGGAGCAAGACTGGCTAGCCTGTGGATCCTGGGGTCCCTTTTTCTCTTGTTGAAAATGGGGAATTACCTTTTCTATTTTATAGTCAGTGGGAACTTCTGTAGAAGGATGATGTTAAACTAACTGTAACCTACATCCAAGGTTTTGAATTATCATATTCTTTTAGCCTTTTCCTTTTAAAACAGCTATCGTGACTCATTTTTACAATAGTTCTATTTGTTCACAGAAGAGACTCATTCCCCAAATGGCCAGTTTAATATTGCAGAAAGCATCGTTTTCTCTACACTATTTCAGCTGCACTCTTTAGAGAAGAGGAAATGCATTGTTATCCTTCTTATAGCAGGGGCAGAGTACAAATAAGTTAAAGTCAACCTTTACTTAAACTTTATAGAATTTCATGTTTTTCAGAAACGGGCTGTGCATTCCTGAAAATCAGGTTACTCCTTTAGATGTCTGAATGTGGAGCTAGGAATCTGCCTTTGTATTTTGTGGCCAAAAGCCTTAGTCATCATGGACAATTAGGCAGTTAAGTTGTGTTGAAACATGAAAGCATTTGAGACCCAAATACTTTGCAGGATCTGATTTTGGCTATGAGATGGTTAGGAGCAGAAAAGAGACAGAATTTAATTTACTCCTATTTTGCTGCTTGCTCAAACAGGCAGAACAAGAAGTTTATGTTTAGGAGAAATGTCATTTTTTTAATATGGACTAAGTGTTGTTAAAGAACTAGCAGAAATGCTTAAGATGAGGGATAGAGAAAAGAGTAAGAAAATGCAAAATTAATAATTTCCAGGAAGAAAAGGCTAAAAATTATAGTAACACATTGTTGCTGGTCTAGTGGGAATTTGTTCTGAAAAATGAGAATATCAAAGGAGCTTTAAGCTTCCTTAGCAAAAGTTATTGGAAAATAAAACATTCTAGGTAAGTCCTTTTTATTTATTGTTGGATCTTAATTTCTTCTTTTAAGTTTTTCCCTGTGTGACAGACCACAACAATAATTCATATCTAAAATATAACAGATAACTTTATAACAGATTTCACTCTTTTTTCATCAATCATAACATATTTTTTCCATACTGTTTTATACAGACTGCTTCTCCATCATCCAGTAGAGCTTTGTAAACTAGATTTCCCAAGGGAATTTTCAATACACAGGTCTTCACATATGTACTAGCTGACAGGTTGAGGCAAGTTAGTGTGAAAACATCCATGATATTCATACGTATACATTTTCCAACTATTGTTCTAGAAATGGCCTGCTGATGGTGTTTTCTCTTGGTTTCTTAGTTTAGCATGCATAAGTCATAGAATCATAAAAACATAGAGTCATTTAGGTTGGAAAAGACCTCTGTAATCATCAAGTCCAACCATCAACCCTGTACTGCCACACCCACCACTAAATCATGTCTGTAAGTGCCATATCTGCATGTCCTTTAAATACCTCCAGGGATGTTCAGTTTGCCACTGCCCTGGACAGATTGTTACAATACTTGGCAACCATTTTGGTGAATAATTTTTCCATAATACCCAGGCTAAACCTTCCCTGACACAATCTGAAACTGTTTTTATGCATCCTATCAGTTGTTACTTGGGAGACTGATCAGCAACTCAGTACATTCTCCTTTCGGGTAGCTGTAGAGAAAAGTAAGTTCTCCCCTGAGCCTTCTTTTCTCCAGGATAACAACTCCAATCTCCCTCAGCCACTACTCATAAGACTCATGCTCCAGAACCTCACATTGCCCTTCTGCAGACCTTAGTGTTGTTCCTGTGATGATGAGGGGCCTAAAACTGAACACAAGATTCGAGGTCCAGACTCACCAGTGCTGACTACATGGGAATGATCACTTACCTGGTGCTGCTGCCCACAATATTTCTCATACAAATCAGGATGCCATTGGCCTTCTTGGCCACCTGGTCACACTTGCTGGCTCATGTTCACCTGTCTGACAAACAACACCCCAGATCCTTATCTGCTGGACAGCTTTCCAACCACTATTTCCCAAGTCTGTAGCATTGCATAGCGTTGTTGTGACCAGTGAGGACCAAGTCAAAGCCTTTTCAAGAGTTAGTGTCTGAAAGAAGACAAGTGATTGATTCAAGATTCAGGCATTTGAAAGTCCTAATTTTTCAAATTCCAAGGTTTTATCTTCAAAACCATTGAGTAGTTGAATCTTGATGCAACTTTTGGGGGTTTTATTGCCTAGTGCACCTTTTCATAAGCAGCTCAATCTGTCAGATCTTTGACCTGAGCCTCTTTCTCTGTTGGAAACTAATGGTAAAATTATTAAGTCACTGGAAATACAAGTCACACCAAGTCAAAGACTAGCTAGCTTGGCATCCTTCAAGTCAATTAACCTCAGAGTACATCAGTCTCTGAACATAAGGCAGTGGCTCACTGAAGTAACCCAGCCCTGAAACTGAATGTATTCAACTATATGTATCTTTGTTTAGAAGATACCCTCAATCAGAAGCTGCTCTCCTTTAGTAACTGTACCATTACCCTGCAAGCCTTCAGGGAAACTGATTAAACTTAATAGATACTGCACTCCATTTAAAGCTGTGGAGAAAATTAATTAAATATTGTAAGAACCCAGGACTTCAAACAAAGATACATGGCAAATGCAAATCAATCACCATGTCTTCCATTCGTTTCAAAGTCATCTTAACCCTTTTGTAGAGTGTTGCCCTAGGTACATGTACTCTATACTAACCATATCTCAGAAAACTATTGCATGAAATTTATGAAATTTCTGTCTTTCTTTAAATGGGAACATCATATTAAAGAAAATTTTTAGCTGATTCCAAAAAAAGACAACGTGCTGATCCAGCAATAAAATATGGGCATCCTTAATTACTTTCTATATTTTGTTGTGCATATAGTTTGTTCCACATTCTGAAAGGAATTTAGCAGAAATTACAACCTTCAAAATCTTGGATGGTTTGAATCTGTGCTCCATCAAAATGAGGCTGTTTATATGATACGTATTTATGTATCTGAAGTGAGAGCCTTGTTCAACAACTAAAGAGATGTGGGATTCAGTCTCCCACTGAATCTAGAGCATGTTTTCCAAGATTATTTTCTTACAAATATCACAGAGTGATGACTAAGCATGTTGCTGGAGCACTCTGATGTAATTAGTGGCATACATTCAGTATTAAAATTTCAGGACAGGATGAGCGGAATTAGTGAGAAGAACACAGAACATAATAGACTGAATTGTCAAAACATTGTTTCCAGGCAATGAGTTCCTGAATGTATCGTGTCTTTTCATTATGGTTGTACAATAATGAAGGTAAAGCAAGGCAAGGCAAGGCAAGACAAGGCAAGTGAAAATTATCTAAAGTGAGGTGAATACACTTGTGGATTACAACAGTTCTAGTCTTCGATCTGCAAAGAACTCAAGTGAGACCAAGGATACTTCTTCTGTTCACTAAGGTGACCATCCTGAGTCCTAGTCAAACTATACTCTAAATATTTCAGGAGTTAAGAAAGTGTCAAAGCTTCTAATTCACAAGTAGTTCAGGTCCTGTGTTAAGAAATATCTTGCAAATGGTATTAACTAAAACATAAAAATAAAAAACTAAAAAAAAAATTGAATAAAAATGAAAAAAAAAAGAAAGAAAGAAAAGGGAAGGAAAAAAAAAAACAAACAAACAAACAAAAAAATTAAGTGCAACTAACACATTTAATTTAGATTTCCGTATACTCTATCCAGGAAGTATCTGGATAGTAGACTCTTGATTCTAAAGGGCAGTTGAACATCTGCAACTCTCTGAAATGTAACAGAAACTCCATGATTTACTTCCTTCTCTAGGTTGTTCCTTAAAATCTAAATTCTAGCGAGGTATCCTATAATCTACAACAACCTTGGCTAGACTAGGAAGACATAGAAATAAAGCAACACTCTATTATTTTGTGATCTAAAGTTTTAAATGAGTATAATTGACTTTTTCTGTGAGTGTAGGATTATTTCTCTTTCACTTGCTACTTTTGGTTTTCCTGACTTTTTAAATCAGAAAATATGCAAGAGTATCTGAACTCTAACTTTTAGAATACACAGCTGGTGACATTGCAAACCATAATATGATGGAAATAATGCAACTTCTTGTTCTGCTTTCATTCTGAGCTGTCCACAGCTATGTGCAAATGGTCTGGCTATCCCCCTTTAGTTTCACATATGAGGTGCCACCATAGTTAAAAAAAAATAAAAATAAAAATTAAAGAGAATCCTAAATCTCTGCATTTTCCAGTGTAAGTGAAAACCATTTAATTTTCCTTCTTCCACACAAATACAAAACTGAATGCACTTTAACAAAATAAACAAACAAAACACTGCTCTAACTGTTCTCTTCCTGTAGGGAAAGACACCAAAGAGTAAGAATCAGTCTCCAAGAACCTGCTGTTGAATCAAACTGTATAATTTAGGTTGAAATGTGTGCACAATTAAACATGGGATTTGGAGAATAAAATATATCTCCATAGCGTCTTAATTTGATATTTATCAATTAATGTAAAGTTAGGATATACCCAAAAGTCACTCTAAAATACAGAGGTTTGAATTCAATTCATACTGAGATGCCTTCACCCTTTTAAAATTAAAGAACCTGAAAAAGGTGAACATGCCAAGTTTAAGATCTTTTTATATTGTACTAACAGTGAAATCAACTTCTTTGCCAAATGACTGAGAGTCCCAATTCCTTTAAGAGAAACTACTAGGTCACAATGTATTAAACCATGAATGAGTCTGAACAACTACTTTTAAAACAAACCACTGAGCATTTTTTTTATGATGAGCCATAGAAATAGTGCATGATTTTTTATCACTGTTCTAAAAGAGTTATAATGCAAGTGCTTCATGAGGAATTACTGTATTGCTACAAAGTTCATAATTTAATCATTCATGGATTTGCTCTAAAAATTGTACATTTTTTTAGCTAGTTTTTATCATGAATTAAATGTCTGGAAGTGACTAAATTTGAAATTACCTCAAGTAGGATGGTTCTCAGTGCTGACTTATTCATACTAGCTATTACAGGCAGTGGAACAACCACTCCCGCTTGAATGTGCTGCTGGATCTGCTTAAGAAAACAGTGCCAGGTATACCCTAACTCCAGAGAGAACTGCTGTGCACCTATGTACTTATTCATCAACAAGAGGTTTTTCTTTTCTTTAACATTAGATCTTGATACCTTGCTATCAAGTCGTTGTGCTATTTTTCAATACACAGTGGTGTTCTTTTAGCCTCTATTATGAGAAATCTGTAATATTTCAATTTATCATATGCTCTGTCCATATCCTGCCACTCTCACAAAGCACATTCTGTTTCTCTTTATGGCTGGCTAAAATGCTGCTCTTCCTCCTAATGTTTTCAAATAACTATCAATACACAAATTCATAACTCCTTTGTTTGACAACTATAGTTGAAACAGCTGCAGTCTTGAAAATATCTTGCTAATTGAAAAGACAACAACTTCATTTTGAGCAGAATCAGGTGACCTGGGTCCCTTGGAGACCTCAGACTACAAGAATTTAAAAACTTTCTCTGCATGAAGGTGCCAATTTGAAATTCTATTCCTAATTTTAAAAGTTTTCTATTTTCTAAGCCCTGGACTACTTCCAGAGCATTTTCTTCTTTTTAATTTTCAATTAAAATTTTCCAGAACCATAGTGTGGCAAGGACAACAAAGGAATTTATGAAGATAGTGATGCAGACTCATCTGTAGGAATGAATCTAGACAGCACTGCTATCTTCAAAATACACAAAATCACCAAGTTTTCCCATAGTAAAAAAATGCTCATAATAGGAACTTCAGTCATAGCATTACATCTCTTCTGCTTCAGTAAACTTACTCTTGAAAGCTATCATATCCTTGTCTTCTCTCCATCACAAGAAACAGAATTAAGTATCTTCTCTAACATTCCACCTAACTTTTGAGGCAGTTAAGCAGGAGTTCTCACTTGTTATGCTGATACATGAAATACATGCAGAGAACACAAAAAATATTGACTGAAGAATTCAGTCAAAGCTTATAACAAAAGGTCAGATGAATATCATAGTTTCCATGCCCCTAGATTTCAAAATCGTGGAAGGCAGCAGAAAACAAGCCTTTATAGGGGTCAGTGTAGCAGAGAGAAGAACCAGGCAGTCAGAGCAACTTGATAGAATGGTCAGTCAGAAGTGGAATTAATGTGGACAGATTGTTTAGAGGTTTTGTGCTATGTTTGCTGCACATTTTCAAAAGTTTAGAATTTAAAAGACTCATGGAAAAACACATTCACAGAAATTATTCTCCAGCACTGCAAAAGCTGTGTTAAGTATTCAATCAAAGTGATGTTGAATCACAGATAGAAAAATTAGAGTTTAATGGTTTTATTGAACCCTGATATCCCTGCATCTGAGCCCCTTACTGTGGTTATGCAAAAGAAAGGAGGAGGCATATGGTTCATAAATGGAATTAATTGATATCTCTTCTATAGATTGAGTTGGTGCTTATCATCCACTGCTCTTCACCAAGGTGTTTATAAGTGATTTGACCTCACTGGTTGGCTTTTTTGCATTTGGAAGTCTTTTCCACTAAAAACTTGCATATGTTTGCCAGTGAATCATCATAAAATTGTGATGGGTGCATTGCAGAAATTGAGATCCATGTAAAGTTAAATAAGCGAGAAGTTTTATTCCAAGTTAATAGTCTGCCATAACACTGTAGAATTGTACTTTTTCCTCTAGAGCAACTCTGTCCAAAAACAATCAGATTAAAAAAAAAAA
>VXAU01000541.1:28623-43713 GCA_013399695.1 Formicarius rufipectus | reverse complement strand
CTTTCGAAAGAACCCATCCAAAAAAAAAAAAAAAAAAAAAAAAAAAAAAAAAAAAAAGAAAGAAAGAAAGAAAGCGTAGGCTTTAGCCCACTTGTTACTGCAGAACTTTTCAGTCATATACATCACCGCAAATATCCTGTTATATTGAGTGGTCATTATAGTATATAACCTGAAATAACCTTCATGTTACATGTGCACATGTAAAAATAATGTCACTTTATTGGTTCTGGTGTTCATCCATTAAGGAAAGTCCATGTAAATCAAGTATGAGAATGGCTCTCATCTTACCTCTACTGACTTTGCTGTTTTTCTCCAGGGTGCACATAGATTTACTAGTACATTATCCCCAGTATGCTAAGGAATTTGAAAACTTATTCATGTCATACACAACCTACTAAGAACGAAAGCAAAAAACAGTATCTGGCAGAAACCTACTTTTTTTGTCATTCTCTGACCAACGCAGATGCTTTTTACTGCATCATTTAGTTAGCCCTTTACAGAAAAAGATCCTTAGGGAGGGAAGGGGAAGAGGAAAGGGAAGGAGAAGGGAATAACTTTCTCCAGCATAGGCAATAACCTTGTTAAAAATTGAGCCAGATCTGGCTGAACAAGCTTTCATCCACACACTTTCTGAATTAAAAAAGTTTCAATTCTCTCTCAAATTTCAGGGTTCTTTGACAACCAAGCTATTGACTATTCTGGAACTGGTCTTCCTTCGAATATAGTTAGAGAAAAAAATTGAAACAAATTACGTGAATAAGTTTTGGTTCTCTTGGACTGACAAAGGAGAAGTGAAATGAAGTGAGGAGTCTGACACAATGGCATTGAGAGTGGTTCATCCAGCTGACATGCAGCACAGCATTATTAAATGTCTGAAAGATGGGGAACAAGAGATAAAGAGCAGTTGAGACATCACAGTGTCTTAAGAGACCATAGATGCCTTTTCAAATATTGTTAGATATGTAGCCTGCATATCAATGTCTTGTGCAACACTGATCAGAAATGGAGGCTACAACTAACTGGTGGTGAGGAGAACCCAGCATGCAAATACAAACATTTCTCTTTCACAGTTTGCTGACAATTTGTAGCTTGTCTACAATTGTTACAAAAACATGTTTCGTTTAATTGAAACGTCAAGGGGGTCTCTCTTCACTGAGCTGGAGGTCCATGACTGTGAGAATGATCAACTCCCAGTCGACCCTGAAACTGTGTGGAATCTGCTGCCCCAGCTGGATCCCTGCAAATCTATGGAGTCTGATGGTATTCATCCCAGAACACTCAAAGACCAGGCTGTTGTTATCACAAAACCCCTCTCAATGACTTTTGAATCTGGAGAGGTCCCAGATGACTGGAAACTGGCAAGTGTTGTCCATATTTTCAAGAAGGAGGACCCTGGAAACTACAGACCTGTCAGTCCCACTTCAGTGTCAGGTAAACTTATGAAGATTGTTATTCTGGAAGGTATTGAAAAACACCTAAAAGACAATTCAGTCATCGATCACAGCTGGCACAGCTTCATGAAAGTCCTGTTTATCCAACCTGATTTCCTTTAATGACAAGGTAATGCACCTAAGTGATCAAGGGAAGCCAGCTGATGCGATCTTTCTGGATTTCAATAAAGCTTTTGGTACTCTCATAACATCCTTCCAGACACTAGTCTCTTCTCTGTGGTGACTAGAACTCAAGGGAATGACCTAAAGTTGTATCAGGGAAGTTTTAGGTTCAATATTAGAAAAAGTTTCTTCATCCTCACGGTGGTTGGGCACTGGCACAGGCTCTCCAGGGAAGTAATCACAGCATCAAACCTGACAGAGTTCAATACTTGGATGATACTCTCAGACACATGGTGTGACTCTTGGAGATGTCCTAAGAGTCAGGCTCAATGATCCTTGTGATCACTTCCATCTCAGTGTATTTTGTGATTCTGCAGTTCTATATAGCTAGCTGTTCGCTATGTGTGACGCCTTATCAATTTTTGTCATAGCCTCCACAGCTGACACAAGGACCAGAGGCTCTGACAGTGGCTTACAAGTTTAAAGAATTAATCCCATTTGTAACTACTTGGTGAAAGTAGATTTTTTTTTTTCTTCAAATGCTTTATTTCTCCACCCTGGTTTTTGTTTTCAGAACACAAGAGCCATTTAGGTTGGGATGTTAAAAAACAGCAGTGCCAACAATAATCTGTTGCTCTCCAGTGATAAAATACATGTCCTTGTGTACTGTAGGTTGTATCTGATACTAAAAAAATCTTTGTCAATCAAGTGCCAGCAAAGTAATTCATTCTGAATAGAAAGGTTTGCTGAGACCAGAATTATTCTTTTAAATGGTCATAGTAAAAATCGTAACCCTCTTCAAGGTTGAGAACTTCCCATTAGTATTATTTCACCATGTTAAAATCTTTGTTTTTTTCTCTAACCTTCTCAGAGTAGTAGTTTGCATATCTGTCACACAAACAGTAAAACTGCTTCCTTGAGAGATCACTATGACTAAATGGGCCCAATTATGTCGGTTTTCCTAATAATTAGCCCTATAAACTAGAAGCAGGTCCTATTAGCTTTGGCTATGCTATTCCCTTAGGTGACTCTCACAGACTAGTCAGAAAGAGATCTGATGTTCACCATCCAATCCTTTACTGTATGCCTATCAAACCTCAGTATTTCCCTACTCTTCATTGTCTGGAGCAACCTTAGGCCAGAAACACATCTGGAACAATATCTAGTGAAAAGACTGTGCTTACCATCATTCTGTTCTCTACCTACATTGCAAGAGAGATGGTGACTTGCAAGGTTTACAGGAAGAATCAGGATGTTCCGGAGCAAACCTACTAGGCTAAACACAGATCTGTATCTTGTTGCTGTCTAAGAGCTAGCCAGTTTTTCATCTCAGGAGCCACAGCTTTTTAAACAGCTGTTAAAAAAAAAAAAAAAATCAGTAATTCATCTAGGCATGCATAGCAAGCATTCACTAGAGAAGTATACCACTGTCCAGTTGGAGGTGCCTAAATTCTAGATGGAAAACCTCCACTTCCAGAGCAGCAGTATATCAGCTTCTAAATTCTCATTTCACTCCCATTTCAAATGTTTTTGTTTTGCCCTGGTGTCAGGAGAATGCCATCATGAATATTTCAGAGTCTCCATGGGCAGTATTTTACATCATGGAAGTCAAAACAAAACAATTTAAAAGCAGTGAAAGGAATCAAGGTGTAAACGAGAGAGCAAGTAGCCAACTATGGTCTTAACAAAACTTAGGTATACCACTTAATATAACAAAATTAAAAGGAAGTAGCTGAACCTTATCTCTTCACTGACCTAATCAGGAGGACCTGAGTGTCAATCTGTGTTTCCTTTGCTGTAGAGATATTGTTGATGTGTAGCATCAGAGAAAGGCCCTAATGTAGAATTTCCCTTAGGTACTTGAACTGAGCAAAAGACATGTAGAACTGAATATAGGGGTTCTTGCT
This sequence comes from Formicarius rufipectus, assembly GCA_013399695.1. Taxonomy (NCBI): domain Eukaryota; kingdom Metazoa; phylum Chordata; class Aves; order Passeriformes; family Formicariidae; genus Formicarius; species Formicarius rufipectus. The sequence continues at coordinate 40,253 of VXAU01000541.1, read as the reverse complement.
CTCAGAATTCTAGGTAACTTGTAAATAAATACTTTTATCTGGCTTAAATTTTCATGCCATGCACCTCAGTCAGCCCCCAGTGTGAAGATAGAAATACGTTTTGAACACGGAATCACTTCAAGTGTACTTTAGGTGTGACTTTCTCATTCCACCTCCAAGCTGAGGTAAGATGAAGTACTTTTTTGCCCAAGGTTTTTCCAGAGAACATTTTCTGACTGTGGTGATTGTCTTATCTTGAAGTTACAGCACTTTACTTACCTATGCAGTAACTACATAGAGACAAATGTGTAGACTGCATGTCCTTATCTTTGAGGGAAAAAAATAAAAAAGTTTAAAAATAAAGGTTAGATATGACAGGAGTATGAAAGATCACAGTTCAACAAAAATATTAATCAAAGAATTTAACACACTAACATTCAGTTTTCCACTAAAACCAGAATGCAGAAAATGAGATCTCTGTCAGTTGATTTTAATTCCAACTGATTCTTTTTGGGTCTGGCATCTGTAAGCGACCATATTTATGACTGCTTATTTGTAATATAGCGTACAGGAAATTGCTGCTATTGTTTAGAGCTAGTGCAACTTTTTGGCAGCTTAATACTCTTACACGCTTTGCTTCCACCTAGTTGGATGACTCTTTGTGGTAGTAGGAGAAGAAAAAGCCTATCCCTTTACACTGCCAGATGGAGAGATATGCAGAAAGAATAAACAGCAGAATAACACTCTTAAAAATGGGCACTTAGGAACAACTGCCATAAACATGCTTCTGGATTTCTTATGGATCATCAGTAGTTTCAAAAGGACTGCTGGCAGGTTCTATACACCATTGCATAAATGAAATAGAACTGGAGTTTTTTCAAGGTTCTGGAAAGTCAACATGTGTTAATTTATTTAGAAAGTATGATGAGTATTCATAGTAGGCTATCCTGTGAGCTTTATTTTCTTCCTGAGAACACATAAAAAGGAATAAATAGTTTCTGTGTTTAGCTTTAAAAATCTTTTTTAAAAAATTTAAAAGCTAAATATCATCCTGGATTGTGTAGTGACATCTTGTGGTACAAGGAGAGAACGGATGAGTGGGAGTTCAGAATTGTGATTATTATCAGCATAACTCCAAAATGCATAATAGCACTTCATGTCTGGCTTTTGATTTTCTCAACAGAGGACTGTTGCAGGATTATCATTGCAACCAATTATTATGCCACCTAAAATGCTTTTTCTGAATAGGGTATTAACTTTTAATTAAACATATCACATTAATGTAAATTTATCCATGCAGGCATATTTAATTTCATTTTTCAAATTTTAATAACAGAGCACCCAAGGAGAATTTCAAGATATAAAGTTATATGAATGGTGTTTAAAATCTGAGTCTTTTCTAGGGGTTCTCTTTTTTGGTTTTCAAGGAAGCTAAAAAATTATGTAATTTGAGCCTGTGCAATCTCACTATAACTAACCTGCAAAGTATATATACTCATGGAACATTATACACTGTCCTATCTTAATGACACCCTCCACAAAAGTCATACAAAATAATGATGTGTTTTCCAATAACAGTAGTTATAAGACAGAAGGACTTAATTTATTTAAGAAGTCTCAGCACAGCACTCTATCATCAGAGCAATCAGAAACTGAAGCCTTTCAGTGAATGCAGTGAGTATTCATGCAAGTTTACATATTTAAATATGTGGTGAGTTTTAGAATTATTAGATTTATCTTATTTAATTTTTTTAATCCTTGCTGTAGAAATAGTGCAAAGGTCTGGTATTGCTAATGAGTATTCATGGCAGCTGTCACTAAAAAGACTGATTGTGCGTAATAATTCTTCACTCTTTGTAGGCAATTACTACTACTGCATAATAATATCATTTACACTTTCTCTTCTCCATAAAGCACCTAAACCCAGCAATACGTTCCATTATTCTTTGGCAAACTTCTTATTCAAAGAAAAGTCAGGCAGGTTACGAACAAGTGAAACACCTCAGAATCCTCAAGAACTTGGAGCCCTGTGGATCAAGCAGACATTGCTCAAACTTGTTCCCATAAAACCCAGATAAGTCTGGAGTAAAACCATGCTCTTGGAGTGAGCTGGACCATATGCCATCCATACATATCATATGTCTGTCACCCCTACTCAGATATAACATGGATTCAGTTAGTTTGCTGAAGAGTCCTCCTTTACTCTTATTCTCATTATTATTAGTTTTCCAATGTGACATTAGAGAAGATAATAAATAGACTACAAGAAGCCAACTTTTTTAAACTATGAAAATGAATTGTAATAACACCACCACTTGATGCAAACCAGTAGGTGTTTTGTACTCTGTATAGATAATGATCTATTTCTCTAGAATTAATGGCCATCTGGGAGCAGATTAAAGCTTACTATAAATCAAGGCCATTAAGATAATTTCATACTTAGCATGAAATAAATGTCCAGTACAAAATTATATATTCCAGATGCATGATTTTTCCAATTGAAAAAATGTTTGGTCCTTCTTGTTAGGAATTCTCCTGTCTTTTATAAACACCAGTGATTTTGTAACTCTGAATCCACAGTGGGTAGGCAAAGACGGTTATCCCACTTTCTGACATAATGTAACAGACACACAGAAAAAATAAAAAAACTATCACAAATTCCAGAAGAGATCTGCCAAAGCCTTTTTTCACCTGATGTTTGGGTTTGTGTCAGGAATAACAGCGATAATTTTTCTTCCAAGCAAGAGCATCAGCAGTTACAAAGGATATACTCTATGCTGTGAGCCATTTGTACTGCTTGATCCCCTTTCAGTCTCCCATTTGGCTTATGGCTGTTTCTGGCTGCTTCCTACACATGACTTTCTCTGAGTAAAACAGGTACCACAGGCATAACTGAAAGAGAGAACTTGCTGCTGAATTACACATTAACAAATACAAAGTTTAACAGACTTTAATTTTGGCAGATGATAGGTGAGAAATATCTCATTTTCTCCCCCAGCTATTTTTATATAATTTTCCTCTATATAAACAGAAGCAAGAGAAAGTGAGAATTGTTTGAGTTATGAAAATCAGAAACACAATCAAAATGAAGAATATTCAATAATGAACAGCTGAACACCCCCAGTGGAAAAGAGATTTCAGAAAAGAGTTATTGTATATTACAGCCATACTTTCTTCATTTTTTGGGGAGTGGACAAGAGGTAGTGGGGTTGGAACAAACAGCAATGCTTCCTGTAACAAAAAAATTTAAAGGAAAAAGGTGTATGTATGTAAAGCAGTTGCAAAACCTAATCTTACAATGCTACTGCAGCTGGATGAGAGTGATGGTAGTGCTGAAGATTATTGAGACTTTTAACAGTATGTTCTTTTGGACAGAGAAGTGATAAGGAACAAAGTAAGGGTTGCTCCCTCAAATAAGAGGTAGCAAAACAAAGTGGAATGAAATAAATATTTGCTGTAAACTCCAGGGATTAAAAGTTGTTTGAACTATTTAGAAATTAGGCACTGGGTCTGCATGCTTTCATTGTCTGTCCACTAGACTGAAGAAACTCACAGATATTACTGCAAGTAATTGGCTGTGTGTGGAAAAGAGTATTTCCTGGCAGTTTTTCTCAGCAATCCTCTTTCAGCACAGAAATGGAGAGGTGTAGAGGAAATACCTATATCTCACTGGCATGGCTTCCTCTCATCTCTCCTCTGCAGTAATTGCAGTACAAAAAGCTTTAATGGCCTGAGGCACATTTTCTCAAGATTCATCTACAATTATAACATGAGCGATAGCCTCTTTTGAACTGAAAGGTGGATTGTAACACTTTAGACAAGGATCTTCCTCATCAGGAAGACACGCAGAAAACACAGACCTCCACAGTGGGGTCAAGGAAGGGTGGGTGGGGGAAAGGCTCAGAACACTTCTGAATTCCTAACACAACCTAAACATATACGATCCAGATAGCTGCTGACTCCTATCCAAATTCCTGTATCTGGGTTTTGTTACATATCCCAGCCCTGGGGGAAAAAATTTAAAAAATTGGATGCACAAACAAGGCAGGAGCTGCAATCTGCTCCAATGAGACCCTGGTAGATGATCAGGATTTGTTTAGGCACAGCAGGATGACTTAGACTATGCTCCCATTAAATTTGCCCTTTACCACAGACTGTCTACAGGGCACAGAGTGGAAAGCTATTTTTATTGTCCTACTATCCTGTAGTGCCAACACAACTATTCAGAATCAAGAGTCCTTAAAATACAAAGATGAATATAAAAATAATTATTTGCAAATAGTCATGAAGTTCATTCTCCTTCTAGATTCTGAACTTCACAGTAAGGCAGGTTCAATTTATTTCATATTGTTAAGCCTTTTTATTCAGTTATGACACTTGTAGAGAACTGTGAAATAACAACTGCAATGTTGATTTTTAAATCTGTTATAGATTCTTATAAGCATTGCATTTGGAATCAACTACCTGAAGTTGCTCCAACAAGCACCTCTAACCTTACACTCGGAAATGTTTCAAGTTTTCTATTTTAAAAGTAATTCCATGTTACACCATTGTTTCATAATAGCACTTTATCATCTTGTTAGGATTGTCAAGGGAAGAAAAACTAACACGAAAACCAGAATAAAATACAAGCAGTTATGTCATTAAAATATTAACTCAAAATAACAAGCAATGCTAGTGTTTAAGGGCAATCTCCACAGCAGAGAAATAGTCTGTAGTATCGGTTTTAACTATCAGAAATCAGCCATCTGACCTTATCTCCTTCCTAATATCTTTTAAGAATGTCTGCCAATAAAACAGAAGAAACTAACGTCCTACAAGTCTGTAATTTTTCTGTTCTTGTATTTATTTTCATTTTCTCTATTCCTCATTATATTCCTTGTATAATCAGAACTTTTCATTCACAACTCTCTAGAATTCTTTTTACTTCACTGTCCCTCTTTTACCTGGTCTTTTCTTTCGAGGAAAAAAAACTCTCATGTATTTCTTATCACTTTTGTGGCAATATCCTCTCTCCTGGGACCTGCTTTGTTTTTCAGCCCCTTTTTACTTCTCAATAATGACCTTGCCTGTTCCTCCTTTGTCTTAGATTATTGACAAGGGAATGATCAGGTCACACTCTACTTGCCTACAGGAAAAAGAAACAGGGTGAAGGGAGTAATGTGACCATTAGATCAATTTGTACAAACCATTCCAGAAGTTTGTTTGTCACACAGATCAGCTGCTTATTCACTTTCCTATGTTACTATGTTGTCCTTTTTATACTTCCAGATGGAATTTTAAGCCTAAATACTTTTACAGGACAGGCACCAAACACTGTTTTAAATCATAGCAGGAGCTTGGAAAAGCAAATTTTTGCTATGACACAAGAAGTTCCTCCTGAAGAAGTTTGCTCAGTACCAGGAAGGTGACAAAAGTTTAGCAAGGATTTCGCTCCCTTATTGTACATGTACATCATAGCCAGGCTTCTGGAAATCCCCCAGTACCACAAGAACAGCAGAAACACAGAAATCGATAAAAGATCTGGGAGAGAAAGAAAAGAAAAAAAAAAAGGCAAGATAAAAATATTAATCATTAATAGGTGAAATAGGAGCTGGAAAAAATCAGATCCATTTCAAGTGGACTTCAAATTTTCTTAGGAGAAAGCATATGTGGTAGAGTCTGACACTGCTGTACTGTATTTTACCTCTAGGAATGTCTCAGCAAATGTGATGGTTGTTTGATGCTATGAAAAAGAAAGAGCACTCAAATGGTTAGCTTAGAGATGGAGCAAGAACAGAGAAACAGAGTCCTCCTAAATGGAGATAATGTAGCCACAGAAAAATGACTATAGAAGAAAATATACTCACTCTAAATGTTTGTTTGTAATTCTGGGAAACTTTTATTGAGTATAAAAAATCAACATTGTTAAGACTTCCAGTAGCTCTGTCTTCCTTCTTATTGCACTGAGATCATAAGGCAGATAGTGTTAGTCATTGGAGATAGAATTTCTCATACCTTTCTAGTTAGTTAATTAACCAGAGTACATTGAATTAATTTTCACTCTGATCTTAATTTGAAAACATGCCAATACTCTGCTTAGTGATCATTTCCCCATTTTACTAATCTTATTCAGTACACAGGGACAATTCTTATTTCCAGTGAAGTCAAACCTCAGACTAATACTTATCTGGATTTAGAAATGAACCTCTGCCATGATGTGATCTGTTCAACTAAGAGAAGCAAAGACTTTTTTTAAAAAAACTCATAGGGTCATATTTGAAGTGCACAGACCACTCTGAACACGGTTTTTCTTTAGGAGTAAATTGTAGCTAGGCTTGACCTAATAGCAATGAAGGAAGGAAAAATACAGCAGCTCTTCTCTGCAACAGTACATCTGAGTATACCTTACCCAGCTGTAATTCAACTGCATATGACTATGCCAAATTTTGCAATAGGGAATCTAGGTTGTCCCCTTTCCTGAGTAGGAAGCTGAACTACAGTCTGGTTATGCCCACTAGGAAAACTGGACCCCCCCAGAGCCTGCTCCTGCCAAGCTCAGCGGCTGAGAAGCTATCTACAGAGTACTTTTTGTAATACCACACAAGTTTTAAGAGTGGCATGGACTTATTTGAACTGATCAAGGTTATTTGTAATACCACACAAGTTTTAAGAGTGGCATGGACTTATTCGAACTGATCAAGGTTATCTGAAGCCTCTAACCAACTTTACTTGCTACACACATACACACACACAAAAAGTAAAATAAACCCCAAACCAAAACGTCACATGGATCTGCACTTATCAGAGGTAAATTGTAGTTTGAAATACCTGGACCCTAACAGACATAGCAAGATCTCACTCTTTACTGGCTTGCAAACATGTCCTTGAAACCTCAGCAAAGTACAAACAGATGTATACAGCAGAAAACACTGTGGTAAAAGAAATGGAGTAAAACACAGACATAATACAAACATTCATGGTTCATCATGACCCTTTAAATCTAGTGAGCTCTGTATGAGCTTTTCAAAAGAAGCAAGAGAGGTTAGAAATCAGTGCAACATGCAAAATCTGTAATACTGACTTTCTATTGGCTCCTGGCCCATTCACACAAAATATTCAGAAGTGGGAGCAAACATATGGGCAGAAAACAGTCCTTTTATTGCAACTGATGCGCTGTAGGCATGAAAGTCTTGCTATCATTCATTTATAAGCCATTAGGTAAGAGAAAGATCACATTTGTAATTTAGATATTAAAGTGCATGGGTGTTTTTCAGCCTCCTAAGTGCTGCTTTGAATGTCTTAAATATTTCAAGTTCTCTCTTCAAAATTACATGAGACAGCTGGGATAGCTGACTGTACTTTGTAATTAATTCTTGTGTTTAGTGCTCTGCTGTTGTCACCATTTGTTCATGGACTTTTCATTACCATAATATTTGTTTATTTGACTAAAAGCAAACAATAATATTTTGAAGTACAGTACACTAAATGCATCTTCCAGTGCAGGCAGAAGAGCATACATGAAAGTCTCTTTAGGAAAATGTGTCCCTGCCAAACTACATGCAGCGATGCCTCTGAGTGAGTAAATTTAGGTAATCAACACAAAACTAAGCCAAAGAAATACAACAGGAATGATCTGCCAGGCACCAATTACCTGTATAGCTTAAAATGGGGACTAGAATTTACAAAGGCTTCTATAACAAAGATGTAGGGGTTTGTTCAGCTTTTTTTTTTTTTTTTCCTTTGAAATCACAATCCTTCTCAACTCATGCTAACTTTTCCTTCTGATTAAACAACACTGGTGACAAATGTAGAAAGAAATAAATAGGTTTCAGTGAAGTTAAAGCCCCACAAATTCTCAGGCCACATTTTTAAGCCAAAACTGACTCTTGCAATGGGGTTTAATAGTTAGAAAATGTTATTTGTTCTTCATTATTACAATGGAATGGAAATTAAAGAACTTTAGTCACCATTCATGTAAATACGGGACCCAGGAGAGCCCTTCTGCAATGTGTAGATATAAATCCTATCATTACAGTAGCAAAAAAACAAGGTCTTCATGGCATCTGCTATGGTGACACATGCTCCAGGCCATTTCTGAAAAGCTACCAGTGAAGGTCTGCAGAAGTTTTCTCTACCACATGGTAGCACACACTCAGTCATCACAGGCTAAGCTCATGGTAGACAGGTACCATCAAGACAATCATAAAATATTCCTGTATTTCATAGTGCATGGTGGACTATGCTGGTTTCCGAATTCAGGAATTCCTCTCATCCACCTCTTTTTTAAAGTGATTTCACCTAAGTACTAACATACTGCCCAAATTAAGAAAGTCTCTTCCTTAAATGGTATCTGATTGGAGAGGCTAGAAAAACAAATTCACTTCATGTTTCTCATGGCATTCAGAAAGAAATCTCAAAAATTGTTTCTGGAACCAGAAAGGTCCTAGAACACTAAGAGAAATGAATAAAACTGTTGACTAGTTTCTCTGCCAATTTAGATAGTCATACTTAGGACAGCAAAGGTTAATTAATCCCATCAGCTTTATTTTTTTTTTTTAACTTAACTAGGTCAAAGTCCTTTCCTTGCTTTATCAAATAAGAATTTTCCAACAGACTCCAGAATTCTTCTGCTCTATTCTTCATTTACATTTATAAATATGAGTTGTACTATCAATAGATAAAGGAATCCTCCATATCTGATTCATTCACATTAGATTGGAGGAAATCTAACTGGAAAAATCAAAACAAACTTAACCTGCTTTTTAATTGCATTTACAAAATAAATTATTCCTCAGTTTGCTGACTTATCATCAAATAATAAGAGCTCTCCCAGTAGAAATGTACATGGAAACCTGGTTCTCCTCTTATTTACCCTAATTTTACATTGATGCAATTCCACTGACCTTGAACAAGTTACTCTAGAATTATGTCAGCAAAAATGAGTGGAGACAGAAAAAAAAGACTTAGTTTGAAACTGTTATTCACACACTCAAATTCAACCATAGGCAAGTTTTACAGCCTCCTTCTTCTCTGTAAAGCTTAGCAAAATTATTGACAGTCAATCAGTCCCCTAGGATTTATAAGGACACATCTGATACTATACTGGAAGTCTAAAGGCACACACACGTAGAGGTATGAATGAGCAAAACTCTCTGCAAATTACAATACTGTACCTTGTATGCAAAACACCAAAATTGCAAACTCTACCTCAACAGTGAGATCAGGAGAAAGTAGAGATACATTAATTCAAAAGAGAACAAATATGATTTTGGCAATGAAGAATTAAATGTATAAATTATATTGCCAACACTTTTATTTCCCTGTAATTATACTAATTTATCTGCAATTATTCACTGCAATAACACTGATCTCAATTCATTTTGTATTAATGCTACAATGGGAAACACTTTTAAAAGAGTTCCACAGTAACTCAGAATTAGTTAAATGTACCATTAAATCAAAATTCAATCACTTCATTTCTGTTGTTGCTTGCAGGGTCTACTAAAAAAATAGTTCCTTTTAGTCAGCTTTCTGAGACACTCCTCAGACCTGTAGTTTCTATGCCAGGGTGTGCCTGTCATTTAACCTTCTTCCGCCTTCAGTTTTCATCCTCATGCATTTGTATTAAACCATAAATAAATGACAAATGGACATTGCTTTGGCTACACAAATGAACAATTATTAAGGAACCAAAAGGTACGAATCAGATACAGGAAAGCTTCATGGTTTTTTCACTCAATCTTCTCTACTTGAGGGACTACCTACAGGACCATGCTCCATTACTTTAAGTCTCTGTTTTTTGGTTTGTTTTTTTTTCTCAAACCATTTTTACCCTTCTCTAGTAGATTTTGTAAAAAAATACCCAGGTATACCCAAGCAATAGACAGCCTGCTACTGATTATTGTAGCATAACTTGATCATTCTGAAATGTAATCCAGCATGAGGAAGTATGAAAACAAGAAGGGTATGAAGGCAAAGAAACAGGCATCCTAATGTAAGGAGCATGTGCAATTAGTAAAGTGAGATATGCAGAGAATTTAGACAATTTATCCTAAAAAACTCTGCAGAATACAGAGCAATGAGACTGGGAAGCTTATGCTTAGCAAGCAGAAATGCACATTACTTTGTATTGTTTCTTTTGAACAGCTCAAAGCAATTTTCCACAACCTGTGTCCCTGCATAGCCATCTAATGCTTCTGAAAGTCAGTGAGAAGGTGTAAACCACAACAGGATCAGCTTTGGTCTTATTGTTCCATGCATAGCTTCTGTTTCATCTTCTACTTAGTCTTTATTTCTTTTTCTTCATAGTGGGTTCTGTTTCTTGAAGGAGTCAAAGAAGTTCATGTGTCCTTAAACAGAGAATAATTATTTTTTAACTAAACAAAGTTGCTGGCCTGAGCACTGAGATTACCTGGTTGAATACAGGATACATTATTGTATACAGGTTTAAGTGGCCAGGTTTCAGTAGCAGGGGTGCTATAAGGGAGGCTTCTGTGAGTAACTGCCACAAACATTTCCCCATGTCTGGTAGGACCAATGCCAGCTGGCCCTGGACAGACCTGCTGCTGGTCAAGGCTGAGCCAATCAGGAAGGATAATAACACCTGTGTGATAACATATGTAGCAATGGTAAGAAAAAAAATGAATTGCAGCCAGAAAAGAGAGGAGCAAGAACATGTGAACAACGATGTGAACACCAAGGTCAGTGGAAAAGGATGAGGAGAAGGTTCTCCAGGTGCTGGTGCTGAGGTTCCCCTGCAGCCCCTGGTGCAGACCATGGTGAAGCTGCTGTGCCCCTGAAGCCCGAGAAGGTCCAAGGGGGTGCAGACATCCACCTGCATTCTGTGGAGGAGAACCACACCAGAGTAACTGGATTCCCAAAGGAGGCTGTGACCCTGTGGGAGACCCATGTTGGAGCAGGGTCCTTGCAGGTACCTGATGACCCATGGGTAGAGAAGCCCAAGCTGGAGCAGATTTTCCTGATAACACTTCTGGCCCTGTTGGGGATCCACACTGGAGCATCCTAAGCCTGAAGGACTGCAGCCCATGGTGAAGTGATCCATGTTGGAACAGTTCCTAGAGAACTGCTTGGGGGATGTACTCATGTTGGAGAAATTCCTGGAGGTCTGACTCCTATGGGAGACACCCCACACTGGAGCAGGAGAGGGACACCTCTCTCTGAGCAGCAGCAGAAAACAGTCTGTGATGAACTGAGTGTAACCCCCATTCCCATCCCCCTATATCACCAAGGTGAAGGAGGTAGAATTTGTGAAGGAAGGAGGGGTGGGGGGAAGGTGTTTTTAAGATTTATTTTACTTCTCATTCTTCTGATTTAATTCTATTGGTAATGAATTTAACCATTATCCCCACTTTGAGTCTGTTTTGCCCCTGTTAGTGATTGGTGAGTCATCTCTCCCAGTTCTTATGTTGACTCATGAGTCATTTGTTATAACTTCTCTCCTCTGTCCAGATGCTGAGGGGAGTGATAGAATGGCTTTGGTAAATACCTGGCATCCATTAGATATTTTGAAGATTCCAAACTTTTATGACACAGAATTTTCATTTCTTATCCTTAGGCTTGGAGGTATGCTTAAGACTGCTGTAAATCAGGATGGGTTCACTGATTCCACTGTATCTGCACAGGTGTCCCTTGCTTGGAAAAAAAAAAAA
>VXAU01000541.1:0-28594 GCA_013399695.1 Formicarius rufipectus | reverse complement strand
AAAAAAAAAAATGAACAAAAGAGACAGCAACAAACACAGAGAGAACTGAACAGAGTTCACATAAGAATTAAACACTGATCAAATGCAGGAGACCCACATTTCTGAAAAAAAAACATCACATGGCAGAACATAACCACATGTTTAAAAGGTCCCTCATTCAAAACGCAAGTGATGTATTTTTCAGAAGCCAATATCCAAAGAAATCACCATGTGCCATCTCAAATCTGAGTCCAAAGAAAATAGCAAACAGCAGATGCTGCTATTGGCACAATTATATCATAAGCTATGGCTTACCCCCAGATTTGGGGTGTCCATTATGTCCTTGAATACTGCTCTAGAAAGGGAGTACAGAAAAGAGAACCAAATTACATTATAACTCTAAAATCAATAGCCCATAAAACCATATTTGCAGAAAACATAACATGCTTTAAATCATGTAGTATCTTGGGCCCAATCCATGGTGATCTAGGTGACTATTGATTTCTTTGAAGTTTATGCTGACATATTATTAGCTAAAAGCCTGGTCAAGAATTCAGAAAGGATGCTAAAAGTGTTAGATTTATCCCAACTGTGACATTACTAAGACCAATACCTTGTGATTTACAATAGTGTGAGAGGGATGAACCCCATAGCACAGATATAGAAAAACCAAGCAGCTAAAGACCAAGAGAATAGCAGACTTCCTTAATTATGAAGGTAATGTTATAAGGTATATGTTATTTTATATGAATTTTCATGACTGTCATTTGAACAGAGGCATGGATAAATTAGAGAAAATAACAGCTTAAAGTGGTAGGAGGAAAAAGAGAACTGACTCATGAAAAACTAGAATTAATGGCAGAAATAATTTCTTATCATTGAGATCTGGTTAGTCTTGGCCTAGCACTTAAAAAAAGACTAAATAAAGTTCACAGATATGATGCTGGAAACAGTCTCATACTATCAGGAAAATAATATCTGCATTACCTATGACTTCTAAGATTAGAAAAAGAAAGAAACAGCTCAGTCGTATTCACAAAAAGAAATGTCAGCACAACATGCTTAATATTAGACCCAAATTAATAAGAAGATACTTTTGAAGAAATAAGCTCAGAAAGTAAGAGAGAATAGTGCACAGTCTTGATAAAAATCATCCATAGTACCAAAATAAACACGAACTTACTTCTGAGATCATCCTGTTCGAGTTCATCTCTGCTGCACCCACATAATACAGAATAGTCCCAAAGCATGTAACTATAAAACCTCAAGGATAATCAAGGATGACGGAGCTTCCTTTTTTAATGAATGTTCCTATTTCCTCTCAGGTTGTAAAATCTAGCACACAACTATCAATTAGTATGTTAGAGAAAGAAAAAAGAAAATAAAAGAAAACAGAAGGTCACCTTTAAAACAAAGAAAGAAATAATGTTTAATGTACTAATATTTCTTCTTTGACGGGGACTACAAAGAGAGAATGCATGTAAAAACGTAACAAATGCAAATACTTGTTTTTCTAATATTCATTCCAAAGAGGAAATAATGTTTGCAAATTCAGATAGAACAAAAAAGAATGCTACAAACACAGAGGTCATCATCATGGCTTGGCTTCGCGAATGAAGATTTGGGGAAACATGAAAGTATGTTGGGTAAATTAGTCAGTGTGGTTATTTCTTTTAAAACACCTTTCTTAAAGGAGTTTAAATCAAAAAATATATAAGCTATCTTGTCTTTTGAAGTTTATTGCAGTAGCTTATCAGCAAGGAAGTAAAAATATGTGAGCAATATATAGAGTAAAAGACTAGCATTCACAATCAATAAAGATTTTATTTGTAAGTACAGAAGGATGCATAGTCCTAGCTTCAGTTTTGAAACCTAATTGCATTTTGAGACAGGACAGCGAAATTATTTTATTTTTAAACCTCGGTGTTAAATAAGTGAAAGTTATTTCCAAGGACCTTGGGAGAAGTCCAGAGAACAAATTACATATATAGCTACTAGAAGAAGATACCACAAGAAAGGACACCAAAATGTAAACCTTGGAAGAGTCTTCCACTGCAGTTTGGAGCTGAAACTTGCCAGTACCTTTGCCATTTTCTGGTTGATATATAGAAGGCAAAGACATTTGCTGTGCCTATTGTATATTAAATTGTGCTATTAGAAGTGAACATGGGGCTCTACAAAATCACAGGAAAAGAAACAACCCCTGATCCCAGTTATATATCTGTTAGCTGGCTCAATTATAACAGTAAGAGAAACAGCTGGTGAGAAAAGAGATGATAGGAAGACTTACTGATAGCCTTTGCTGGAACAAAGCAATAAAGAAGACAAAGACTGAAAGTGGGCATGGGTGAGATAATGTTAGACGCTGACAGGAACTAAGAGCGTTTTGAAGCAATAGGTCTTATAGCAAACAACAGAGGCAAGGAAGTGGAAATTCAGAGGGTAACTCAGATTTTCAATTGACAGGATTGAAATAGGATCATATTCTTGACAGTCAGCATTTTTTTTTCTTACTAATTGGAGAACAGAAGAGTTACAGACAGTGCTGATTTTCAATTGAAAGGAGGTCCCCAAATGAAAACACACATGACTGGAAATACTTTCATTGGCTTAGTACAAACACATGCCAGAAAATGGTGTCTCACAGACATGGAAAGAGACTTCACAGCAGATTTCCATGTTGTCCCATGAGAAATCTAAAGACAGCACTGTATCTTTAAAAAGTGGATAGTCATTTACATGCAAACTTTAAACTACATTAAAATAGACAAAGAACATCAAAGAAGAGCAGAAACACACAAGCATAACAATAAAACAGAAATAAAATTGTAAGGAAATGTTCTTTGAAGCAAAAATAGCTCAGGTTGAATAGAATTAATAATTTTTCTGACTGGACAATTAACTTGGAAAAAAAGACGTTCTTTCCAACCTTTCAACAAACTTTGGAATTTCAGGACGATGATTAAAAGAAAAAATCTGGAAAGCTTAATCTTGAAGTAGGACATGACAACTCCAACATGACTAGATGGCCATGGTTCTAACAAAGGAGTCCAGGATACTGCAGTAAGTTGGCAATCACAAAGAGATGTGTGTATAACTATAGATGTATCTGCAGGCAACTCTTTCCCCTAAGGACAATAACCTAGACTAGAATAGAATAGAACAGAACAGAATAGAATGATTCATTTGAAAGGAACCTACTACATTCATCTAGTCCACTGCCAACGTTACCACAATTTTTAAAAGCACAGAAGTTTCATTTGTGAGCTGTCATCAAGACTTCTCTTGCAAGCATGCTTGCTCTTCTGTAGAAAACATATTCTATGTCAGACTGTCCTGCAGCTGTTGTATTGCCAGGAATAACCTGTGCAAATTACCACCATTGCCAGCAGAAGAGAATTCTTTTCTTTACATTCATCTTACCAGCCTGCCTTTCAGAGTGATGTGTAAAGACAAAGGTGTGTGCAGCCTGGCATACCATCCACTCAGTGAATGATCAAATGTTGGTGTCAACTTGACTAAAAAAGAGAATTTATTACTAACCAAGAGGCCAGCCTCTAACATGGTTCTTAATCTTCATGTGGCTATGCAATGGAGATAAATACAGCCTCCTCATGATGTACTGAATACTAGTTTGTCAGGTTAACAGGTGTGGAACAAGTGATCAAGGAGTAGAAATGCTACTTATCACAGGACATATTGACGAAAAAGCTCATTTTTCACAAATTATGGGGGGTTTATTGTTGGTAATGCAGAGAATATTAAAGTGAAGTCTATATTTCAGAAATGGGAAGACCAAATGATTTAAAACCCTTTTTAAAGTGACCTACCTGGGAGTGAAGAATCAATTTCTTTTACATCAAGAATCTGCTAATACTGTGGAAGTGAGAAACATAAGACAGTGAGGAAAAGAATTAGGACAGAATCTTTGTTCTGTCTATACTTCTATATGACTAATCAGAGAGACTGCTGTAATTATTTCTGTATTATTCTATAAGAAAGAAAAAGGAGAGGAGAGGGAGAGGAGACTCATGCCTAAAATTTAGTAAGTAGTATTAAGAAAACTGTGGTTACAATTTTTTTCAAACTGCCTTTTAATTAACAAACTATAGGTGGTATATTTCCTGCAGAAATGTAGCCCAATTTAATTGCACTGATGCTCTTCTGTAATACTGAAAATTATCCCCAATACAGTATCTTAAATCTCACTTTTCTCAAGGCAGTGTAGCCAAAACTGTCAGTACCCAAAGCTAGTTTATTTGATTTCTGACTTAGCACTGGTGATGCTGCTGTCACCTTTATGAAGTTGTGGCACTGATCTTCATAGTAAAACACACTGAGTTTGACAACTATGTTATTCATTTTCAGGCACTACAGAAAACAGTGCCAGAGCCAATCATCACTGCAGTTTGCAGTGTGTTCTGCAAGTCAAAGTTCTGCCATGCAACACCAAGATTCAGCTCTTCAACCTCCGCTACAGTCTCTGCACTGTTACATGCAGACATTGCCTTCATCCTTTGGCACTAGAGGGTTCAGTGGCTATCTTGCAACTGGGGTTAACCAGGCTGCATTCATCCAGATGATTCAGCAACTACATAGTCACAATTAGGGAGTGCTAGACCTCTCCCTCCAATGCAAAAAAGTACAGCCAGGAAAACAGATTACTTGATGTTATTCATTGTCTAATTCCCTAAACTGTGTTTCTTGGAGATTTTTCATGATTTTCACACTGATCTAATCCCACCATCTCTAATAAGTAGGAGTCTGTAACTGTTTAACATCACTCTGCATCAGAACTAAAGGAGGAACAAAGTCCTATTAATGGTAGGGGATATCAAAACACACTAGGCCCACAGACCTATACCAACACTACAAAGAGTACATCTCTGAGATACATAAAACTAGACTTCCAAGCAACAGCAGAACAAAACCAAAGTGGTTATTTCCACAGCATTCTGGGACAAACCAGAGCACAAAAAAAAATGCTACTAACAGCATCTCAGTCAGATCTGATGACCTATGTGCAAAATGCTGCAGGAGACTTTTTTAATACATGATTTTATATTAAATAATAGATTTTACTGAGATTGTATATTACCTTATTAAATTTCCTGCCTCTCCTTGTTGAAGGAAGAATAAGGCAAAACAAAAAAATCAAGAATTGTGTAAGGCGATGAAAATCCACCCGTATGACAAATGAAAGGTCTACCAGAAGGATATATAATGTCCTTTTGTTGAACAAATAAAGAAGAGTTACATTGCCTCTTTCCAGTCACAGTAAAGCTGCAGAAAAGGTTTTACAGACATATGACACTCTGCAAGGTTCTTTTTAACTTTACTCCACACTCACATATCTTTCAAAAATTACAAAAGAGCTGTTCAATCACACCACTACAGCCATACTGAACATTAAGGATGTAAAAGTTGACATTCTTGATAGGCAAAATGAAAAAATGTCAGGCATATCTTTCTATTTATTTACTTAGATTTAACACTTTTTAAAATTCCATGAAGTTCAAATTACTAAAATAAATCCATAAAATTGCAAATGTCAATCATCATGATATAACATGCAATGTGTAAATGTCTTGCTAGCTGAAAACAACTAGGAAGCAAACAATTATAGGAAATAAATTAATCTCTTCAGGAATACTGTTCTAAATAACATTCTATTAACACAGAATGTTTAACAGCTTCTCATTTTACAAAAGGTACTTGCTTCCTTCCAAGATAGAGGGACTGTGTTTTGCAGCGAGGTAGACTTTCAAGGAGAAGACCTAAGGTCTAATGCATAAAACACAGAGACTATTTGGAGTTCAGCCATACGCAACAACACAAAATTCACTGTCTCCAAATAAAAATAGACCATGATAATGACAGATTACATCCTAACCATATGATAGTACCAAAATTAGATGCAATTTAATAGGTTAATATGAAGTTACAATGAATATTTCAATCTTCTCCCTCAGTCACATTTCTTCATGGCCATCAAGTACTCCAGCACAAGTAGAAGGAGTAAATATTAAGACATAAACAAAAAGTTTTTAGTTGCTTAGAATTTGAATTTACTGTGAAAGTCTTATACTCCGAGTAAAATGATCAAAATGTCACTAATTTAATGTTTTCTCTAGGCAGAAAGATATGCAATCGCTAAGGAACTATAATCAAGCTACAGGTGAGATTCACGGAAAAAAATCCTTTTGAAACACAGTATAATTTTCCCTTTCAGTGATCTATCACAAGCTGATGTTCAAAGTGCAACACACCATTCAGGATTTCACAGCGAACCACAATGGAGTAGCAGGGGATGGGAACAGTCTTGAACTGTGTCACTGCACTTTTAACTTAGTTTTAATTTCTGTTTGCTTTCTCTGCTGCAAATACAAGTCCCTCAATACCAGAAATCAACAGACTTCCACCAACTTCAAGAAAGACTAGGCAATCTACATCTTTCATGGATGTCATGCAAACTTTTCTGCTGCAATGTTCAGAAGAACTTTTCCAGAAAGGAAAAGAACAGTGAACAGTGAGAGCCTGCCTTCTCTTCTTATTTAATCCTTAACACACCTGAAACCACCAAACACCAACATACCTCATGGTCACATCTGATGCCAGAAATGCTTCCCAGGTATAACTTCATATCATATATAGACTTTGTGCTAATTTATATACAGTCTATTTTGTAGCTGAAACACAAATAAATGCATAATCAATATATGCACAATATGCCATCTACTGTTAAAACACAGACCAGAACTATTCTGATGGCAAAGAACTGGGATAATGAAACAAAGGAAATTCATTGTACACAAGCTGATACTGATGTTTATTCCTCTGTGAACTCACCAAGTATATCATTTGCAGCTGTCTTATCACTTCACAAGGACCACTTTTACTCCAAAGTTCAAGACCAAAAAAAACAAAAACAAAACAAAACAGAAAAACCAGCAACAACAATTTAAAAAAAAATAAGAGGCAAGTAATGAGGCACAAAAAATAACAGATAAGGAAGGTAAATTTTAAAAGGTAAAGAAGGGGCACAAAAAAATCAGCTACCACTGTGAAGAGGAAAGGAGACAATAAAGACTAACTGAAATAGAACTTAGAAAGTTGGGAGGATGGGAAGAAAAATAAAAAGAATAATATAGTAAGATTTACGTACTAAACGTTATAGATTCAATTCCCCAAAGTGTTAAAAGCTGTCTCTGTGTATAAAGCACTTTAAAATTCACAAAAGGAAATAGGCAAATAATTAGCTGCACTTTCTTGAATTTTTTTAGAAGATAAATGCTGATAACAGAGGTCTTTTTTGATGTTTAAAGATGAATAAATAACATCCTTCCTGCCAAATTTTTTTATTATATTGTCTTTCTTCTGACTTTTTAAATGCTTTCCTTAAAATTGTTTTAATGCTTTTTTTTTTTCTACTGAATGTTTTACAATTTTGTCTTCTTAAATTTCACCAGAGAGTTGCAAATCAAACCAGATCTCACTGATTTGACAGCCGCATTTACGTGGTCCAATGGAACACAATGTGTTAGCATCATTCTCTCTGGAAGGAGAGGAAGGAGAGTTTACTAGCAAGTCCTCCCTCCTCTGCTTCTTCAGCAAGGTACTGTGATTAGTGGGACCATCAAGGAAGTTGTCAGCCGGTGGCTGAAGAGAGATGTAAGATGCCGGCTGGTTTTCCTAGCTTGTGACCTTTGCTCACATGACAGTGAAAAAGAAAACCACATCTTTGACACAATATAATTAGAACCCTTGCATTTCACCAGGTCAGGGAAAGAGACAAAAGAATAATACTTGTTTTGCAGCACCAGTAATTAGTCCTGAAGGATTTCTCCAACTGCTTCTGTTGGCAAATAGCGCCCATGGAAAGAGCTACCATGCTTCCTGTACACACTGAGTGAGTAGCCTGCTTTCTACTTGAAATTCAAATGAGCACAGCTCTGACCTTTACTGTCACATTTTTTATTTCCTAGACACTTTACAAGGCCTCTCCACCATGCAGGTCGTGTTTTAGTTTAAACAGAAATACTCTCATAGGTGGTAGATGCTAGTTAATGATTATACTGAAATCATTCTAATTAGACTTTGTTGTTACATGCTGCCCTTTGGGGGATGATGCTGTTGTCACATAAAGCGTTTTATAGAAAAATAATTGGCCTGAGATCTTCTTTACCCTATTTTTTTTTCTTTTTGCATGATTCTGTACTTGATCATCAGAAACACTGCCCAAAACTTTTAGCAATGGCTCCTCCCCATCATCTCATGGTTCAAAAAATGGAAGGGAGGCAGGAAGATTTAAGAGCAGCATGACATTTCTGAATTTATTAATTACGATCTGAGGAGGGAAATGTGCATTGTTTTAATTTCTTACCACATTATTCAGTGGTTTCCCTAAGAACTTGGTTCATGCTTCAGCCAGAAGAAGTTTGCAGACCAAGAAGGCACTGCTATGCTTCATGCACTGATGGGAGGAGTGGGATTAGGGAAAGCAAGAGGGGATTTGAGTCTACTGAAAAATGAAAAAACAGAACCAAAGAATAGAAAAGAGTACAGTAAGTAGCAAGTGAAGAAATGCAAATGGGGTTGAGAAGGTTTCACATCAACCTTTCACATTTGGCAAGTGACATTAATATCTTATGTTGGAATGCTAGAGGGGAATATCAGCCGTTTCCTCTCTCTCAAACATGTCCCGTTTCAGAAGATATCATGCAAGTACCACTCATTTCTATGTAACTTTTGTTTTTAAAATGTGAAGTTGTCTGGGATGGCAAAAAAATAAAGGGAGAAGGGAAGGGAGGGAAAGAGAGACCTGAATTGCAGAAAGATCACCATGTTAATTAGAGTGGAACTCAATGTTTTAGAAGACCAAAATTAGTCAATCTAAGAAGTTCAGGTAAACTCTCTGAACATGTTTAAAGTCCTTTGAATACAAGACAAAAATATGCTGTTTTATTGACCATTGTTTTCTCTCTTATTTCTGAAATTATATTTTTTTGTGTTAGGCAACTGGGGTTATAAGCAAAATACTGCTGTTGAATTTTAGACTTTCATCTCCTAGCAATGAAGCCAACTGCAAAGCCATCAGGACAAATTCTGCAGTATTTGAGCACTGGAAATCCATAATCACTGTATTAATAGAAACTGGCTTCCAATTTGCACTCTCAATATACAGTAGAGTTGGCCCATCACGTGCAAATATCTACTTCACTACTACTACCAACCTACAGTCATGATAATTCATTAGTGATACCTTTATCACTGCTTAAATGAATCATCAATAATTCAATTCCCATNATTAAAAAAAAAAAAAAAAAAAAAAACAGGAAATTATTCATGCATCAGCCCTCACCATCAATAACAGACATAAACCTAACTATCTCATTACCCGATTGCAATGTGTGCAAACAGAACTGTCCATTGTTAACAATAAATATTTAATAAGTGAGGAAACAGGAAGGATAAACCAAGGATGTATGGAGTGGCTGCTTAATAGTTACCACAAGAATTGACCCAGATGGCAATGGTTTACTCAGCTTATACCTCAACTTATTATCTTTTCCTCTCAACAAGAAACTGATCCCAGCTGGGCTGGATGTCAACCATGGATGTAAACCATCTGTTCTCTTTCTGCTTTTGTTTATGGTATTAAGTCAAGCTAAATACCCAAGTTCCTATCAATTTCTGTAATTCCCAAGTTCTTGTATTTTAAGTTAACAGTGAAGTGGTAACTGTGGGGATCAATTAACAATATACAAATAACAAAATATTTTATTGCTAAGGATGCTTGAGCAGGCTTGGATTTTACCTACATTTAGGAAAAGCTGTTGCTGATTTAAGTGTAGACTCAGCTTTATGTTTACCAGTGAAATCTAGCCAATCTCTTCCTAGAGAGTAGAGTTTGGCTGAAGGTAGTATATTTTGTGTATCAAATGTAAGACTTGGAAAGAAATTAGGAGTCAGTCACTAGAAACAGCAACCAATAAAGGAATTGAATGTACATGATTCCAAAGTCAGCTCTTCTCCCACTTGAAAGATATTTTAAGTTCAACTGCTTTCACCTGAATGTTCACCACCAGTTCACTGAGTATCATGGATCCTAGCAGCATATCATCCTTTATTACTGAACTAAAATCACATGGATGCTGATTCAGGTCACACTCTAGTAAGATATACAACCAGCATAATTTTCCAGCAGATCAGTTAACTATTTTACAGAAAGCAATAGTACATCTCCAGTGAGATTAAAGAGCATCTTTCACACAGCAAAGCCTAAGCAAAGACAGATTTGGTGCTGTAGTATGATGCAACCCTTTGTCTCCAAGAGACTCAGAAATTACCCAAGTACCTTGTGGCAAAAGCATCCGAATCTGTAAAAGCATCTGCAGTCAAAAAGATGGGCCAGTATTGCTTTTCTTCACAGATATCAAAGGTGCTTTACAAAACTGAGAGGACAACAAAAAAGTACCACTGGTAAAAGGGTTAAGAAAATAAAATAGGGATTTCTAGTAATTATTTTGCTGGCATTAAAGTGATGCTGTTTCCAAAGGCACAGTGCAAGGTCAGTGTCTGACTGCACCACATGAAGTCTAGATAACTCTTACAGAAGAGGTCAGCCTAACTCAGGGAACTAGTCTGCCCTAAGAAAGTAGCTGGGAGGCTTTGTAATAACAGAGCTTAGGTGTGTATGTACTGTCCACCAAACACATGCTCTAGATGGTGTTATTGTGCTGATAAAATTGTTTACTGAAAGAATAAACCAAACATTTTTAAACATTTAAACATAATTCGTTTATGAAATATTCATCTGTCTAAAAAAATTCCATTATAAAATTGTAAATAAAATAAAAACAAATAATTGAATGCAAATAAAAGAGAAAATTATAAAGGCAAAATAAAAAAGCACAAGTTCCAGGCTGTCTCTGCAGAATTACACATCAGTGGGGAAAAAGTACATGCGCTACCACACCTACAGCATTATATTCACCAGCACAAAAGGCATTGCAGTTCTCAAGCACTAGTACTTCTTGACCACCACCCTACTATCCACCTTGACTGAGCAGTATAGCTCTTGTTGTAGTCAATGTTAGGTGCAGGCACTTCTGGAGAAAATCAGTAAGTCCTTGGACTATTTTGCTCAATACTGGTTAACACAAAAATTTTGCAAGCACAATAGTGCTACCAGCCTGTCCCAGTCGCTCCAATATGGCTATTCACTTTGATGGTCACAGTTTTATACAGAAAACCTAGCTACATTTTAATTTCCCTTTTCCCTCCTCGTAGCCACAGCTTCTGGCATTTTTCTTCAGAAGCTTCTTTCAATTTCATCTGAAAAATTTAGTGATGAGAATAAGAGTGTATAGTGCTCACTCAGAGCATGCCTGAGAAATAGTGAATGAGACCCAGCAGGAAGGAGAACAATTAATTTAGAGGAACCTTTAGATGGGGATCAGGAAGTAAAATATTTTATTTCAGGAATAAATAGAATATTCATGTTTCTATAATGTTTCTATTAACTATGTTGTCTGCAAATGTTTTTTGATGAGCAATAGGAATATACACTGGACTCCTCAATGAAAGGAGAGAATTGTATGAGCTGACATTACAGGATGAGAAAGCCACCCAGTCAAGACCACACAGTATCAAGCATTAAATATTTATTATAAATATGGACATTGCCAGTTCTGTTGTAAATAAACTGAATAAGCCAGATGACAGAAACTGAACTGAAGGGTGATACATCATGCATTTATTAAAAAAAGTAAAAATTAAAAAAAAAATAAAAAAGTAAAGTAAAAATATTAAGAACAAAATAATGAGCCAAAAGCATGGAAGAAACAGTCAAAACATGGGAAAGAAGAAGAAAATTTTGCAAGAGTATGGTACAAGTCATCTGTCACAGTTCTGTTGATAGACTAATACGGGCAGATAAAATCAGTGGCGTCCATTGCAAAAAACTCAGTGCTCCACGTCTGTACTGTCTGGATGCAGCATTGCTGGAAGGGGCCAAACCTTTCCAGAGGGGTGTTGGGTATATTGGATACATATGAAATGGCAACCTTGTTGATATTTAATCTCTTGGGGGTGGAGGGCTATCTGCTCAAAATTAACATTTTGATATATCGGCCTTGTTTTGGGAAATACACTTCTGAGTCTTTAACAAGCTTTTATAACAGAACATATCTTTTTTCATGTGTATGTGTTTCCCAACAATAAACAGACAATGTTAGGTTGTTTAAAATTGTGCAATAAAATCTCTGATGTTTTCCAGTACTTACTACTTCTGGAAATGCATAATTTCACAACTTTTAAATTCATTTAAAATTAAAATCTTAAAAGACAGTTAAATTCCCAACCAAAAAAAAATCAATATATCAATTTTCTCTTTTTCATTCTGACCTGTCATTTATTTTTGGTCTTTGCCAAATATATTTATTGACCATCTCTTTGGGTAGCACCAATTTCCTTTTGCTCAAACCTCTCCTACCCACCAGCCCAGTGTATATGTCTCCTTCTTCCTACTCTTGACAAAGACAAGCACTGACTTTGACAGTGTTGGCAAGCTTCTAATGCTGCGGATTAGTGTGTTTTTCCTTTAGTGAAATCAAGTTCTCTGCCCTTTGAGGACAGTGTAACCATCAGGTCTAATTTCATTTTCTGATATTTTAGCAGTTGAGTCAGGACTCCTGCAGACAACTGAGAATGAAACGCCTTCTTGGCAACAGTCTTCAATGAAAGGACATGTATATTATTTTATATGAGAAAAAGGAAGTCTGAGGCTATCAAAAACCTGCATGATACAACTAAATCAAACATCAAAGTGATGGATCTCAAATATAACTGGATATGCACTTGATACACTTCACAGTGTTTCTTTTTATTATTTTCCATTTTTGCTACAGTCTGTAGGACAATTTAATTCAGTACATTTGTCCAGAAGTGAAATTGGTATTCTTCTATCTTTTGAAAATGCAATTATATAATAAAGCTAAAGGAAATTAATTACATCAAGAACATAGGGGAAAAAAAAAAAAAAAAGATACATTTTTACAACTTATAGGCCTTCTGCTATGTAAGTTAGTTTTATATGTCCACCTACACATCTCAAATATTTGATGCAGTACAAACTAAGGAACTATCTATGCTTTGTTTCAAAACAGGTGAGACTAATGTTCTTTATCTCTTTCTGTCAGAAAATGTGTTGTTGCACTTCAGGCTGTGCACAGACTGGGACAGCAGGGAGATGATGTAAAAAGGGGGTCTGAACTGTCAAAGCAAAGAAAGTCACAGTAAAATGCCTTTTCCCTAAGTGGATGAACAGTAGTTTTTTTACCCTATGTCTGAAGAAAATTCTCAATATTACAATAATATGCCAAAACAAAGTGAAAATACATAGAGTAACCAGCGGGAACTCTTCCTTTTTAAATGGATTGAGATTCTGAGATCAAGCCTCTTTGCCTCAGAAAACTTTGCACCAGTTACCCTGAAATACACATTAACACAGTGAGTTTCATCCCATGAGAGCATGAATTTCCTCCCCAGTCACAACACACTATTAAAATTAACCAATAAAAATCAGATGTAAGATCATTACCTGTAATGAGCACTTTCAACACTTGCTACCCAGTAGCACCTGATGAAAACCTGCAAAGCAGACTGTGACATAAAATTATGCAAAAGTGGCAGTAGTAAGCAGTTTCCGGACTCCTGCATCTTCTGACAAGAGAACCATTGTCTATAACCAGTTAATTTAATAGGCTTGAAAACCAAAGGCATTGGATTCAGGGGCAGAACACTTGAATACTTTTGGAGGTGCAAGAAGAACTGAGGGTAAAGACTGAATAACTGTCATTCTTTGATTTGGGGGTGGAATGAGGAGGGGGAAGAAAAAAGGATAATAAGGTGCCAGGTACAAAATTCAAACATACTAATGCAATACGTCACTGTATGTGAATGTGAACAATTCTCTGTCTGGGAGAACTTCTCAGGAAGCTTAACAGCAGAGTCCAAGTGAAATAATAGAAGCCGTGGAACATATTTCTGTGCTGTGAACCATAACTTTCTCTAAGAATAAAAATAATAAGAAATACTTAAATAAGTATATGTACATGAAAAAAAAAATCCATGTATTTCTAAGCCAGGCTCTGCTCTTCATACATATTAAAGCTTCCATTGACTATCACAGTGGTTTAGTAGTGTGACATCTGAAACCAGAATACTGTTACCTGGGTGATCACCGTCAGCTGCTAATGCCCCACACCTGTGCAAAGCAGAGTCTTTGTTGCCTGTAAAAGTATCCATTTCTTGGACTGACCATCTGTACAGGTTGAACTGTGAGAAGCCCGGGATTTCGAGAGTCAGATTTGCTTCAATATGTATTTCCCTACTAATAATGATGGGTGGAGGGCTGCAATGAGGTGTTGGAGTATCCCCTGGCACAAAAACTTGATGCCCAATTAGGTTTAGAAATAGTGACAAAGACTTGATGCCCAATTAGGTTTAGATAAAGCTCTTCTCTGTAAACCTCAATTACCTGTGATGCCTTATGACATTCAGCATTTACAAAGTATAATTACAGAATAGTGTCTGACATTTAACGTCTATGGATAATTTAAAAGACTTCTACTTCAAAAGGGCTGCTCATGAGCAACAGTAATCACTTCAATTAGTTTGGCACCATTACAATGTAACAAGACCATTTGACTGCTTATTAGAACCAGCCAAGCTCTTCGAGTGTGTTAATTTAGCAGTCATTGCTAATTTCGGGGCTTTGCTACATTTGCATAGGAAAACATAGCCGTGTTAGCCAGAAAGGGAGTTTCATTCCTCCAACAACTTCCTATTCTTAGTGAGGTTTTTATGGTGGTGTTGTTTTCAGCCAGAAACGTGCTTCAAACAGTGAGAGAAAGAGGGGTTTGATTCACTAAGGGACTTTTTCAAAACCTAAGTCCAAATTATTAATATAGCTTTCAAGTTGTTGTGGGGTTTTTAAGCTGCTTGAGACAAAAGAGATGCCTTGGTGAAAAAAGAAAGAAGAAAAAAAAAAAAATCTCCATCTCTACCCTGACTCCTTTATATATTATTAAGAGTTTGTTCTGAGCTGCTTATCAGTTATCTTCCGGTTTTCCCCAGAGCTCTTTGAGTCCTCTGTAAAATTTACTGGCAAGTCAAAGTCCTCACCATGCATTATGGGAACCAGGAAGAAATAAAGTATTATATCACCACAGATGCTTCTTTCTTTTCCACCACTTAATATACAGTACGATATTCTGCAGAAGCAGGAAACCTCTGTAATGTGGAAGAGCTCTCCAGAGACCAATTTTATCATCTTAATAATTCCCTCTGAACTACTAGGACTAATCAGAGGACCAAAGTGGAAATAAAAATATGACTTACTTGTGCCTGTACCTGAAAACAGGTGGACCAGGACGGCTATGGGAAACCAGTAAAAGCTAAAAATTCAAATCCTATAAAGCAAGAGTTTCTGAATAAATTAAAATAAACAAACAAAACATGACAAGAGCTAAAAGCAAAAACAGGCCAGTCCTCCTCATGAACAATCTCATTACAGATGCTACAATACACAAGAATACAAATTGAACAACACATATATTAATTCAAAGTCTACAGCAGCAAATGGTCAACATGTGCATCCTTGTCATAAACTCAAATGTGTCTTGTTTGTGGTTGAAAGGAAATTTCATGTCATCACTGCTTTCAGTTACAGTCATGTTAGGGTTTTTTAAACACTTCTGAAATGTCATTTCGGTAAGATAATATAAGCATAACCTTATAGTGCTTAATATTTCAAAAAAAAATTAGGTGACGAGTAAACTGAAATACAATAAAGTAAATACCTACAATAAGGAAGTTTCTGACAAGGGGTAGCCAAATAAAGAGGAATAGTCCACCATCTAAGTCTAGCGGGGTTTACTAACTCTACCTTGTTTACAACAGTAGTCCAAAATACAGTTACAGCACCTAAATATCACTGAAGTCTGTTCTCTTGGAAAGTACCAGGGAATTATAGTAGATGGTAAGCTCAATATGAGCCAAAAATATGATCTCACCACAAAATAAGACAAACCTCATAGGGACTGTATTTGGACTTTAGCTAGAAGTTGAAGGAAAATTATTATACTATTTCTTTGGCACTGCTAAGTTTTCACCAGCAATATTGTCTTTAAATGTGGTAATACTTTCTCCATGTTTTAAATCAAAGACTGGATTTTTAAGAAAATAAGTTTGAAGATAAACTATGAAATCATATAAACCTTTAATCTGTGTATCACTGGTCTGGACCGTTTACAAAACCCCTTAATTTTCTCATAAAATTTCTTGAACTTCCTGCTCCAAGATAATGTATATCATATCAAGTTTTCTGTATCTTTCTAATAGGATCTGCAAAGATGACAAAAGATGTGAATGAAAGTCACTGAGTTTCCACAGGCTTCTGTGATGAAAGGTTAACCCCTACCACTTTCATGCATCAGTAGGCATTCCTTATGGTCAAATGGGAATCACACTACTAAAGAGCTAAATGCTTGATGGTTGAAGGCTGAAGGACTGAAAGGCATGTTATATTTCTTCTTCTAGAAAATGAGGTGAGGTCACAATCCTGACTGTGTGTTAATAGGAATAAGCAATTACCTCCATATGATAGCACAGAAATAAGGCAAAGAATTAGTTAAAATTGCCTTGATGTGGCCAGATAGAGAATTCAAGGAGTATTTGGTGAAATAAAAAGTTTCACATAATGTTTTCTTTTCATATTAATTTGTCTCTTCAGCCAGAGTAAAATTCAGTTGTGTGTGTTTATAAATTTCAGGAAGATTACATGAATTTCTGTCTTATTTTCAAAGATATCAGAAAAGTTCAGAAGTTCCAAATGCATTATCAGTATAGAGTACATGAAAATTACCTAATATCATCATGCAGGTCAAGGAAGACTTCGTTTATGGATGCCACAACATTTGGACAGACATAATTTTACACCAGTATGTTTATTGTTTCCCAAAAATGGTTGGCACCAGCAATTCTGAGGATCAGCCTTAAAACACAGTATTAGCATAAACTCAGTGCAATATCAGATAGTGAGAAAAGCTCTCTGGTATCCCAGATCTGGAGAAATGCTTAGTCTTCATTATTCTATGTTCAACATCACAGGAAGGACATACAAGCAGAGAAAAAGGGAACATGATTAGGTATCTGCTCATGCTTCAATGATCCCTGTGCTGACTGCCCAATAAATCCATAAGTGCACATAGAGAGTCATAGCTGGTGCAAATTGTAAAGGATGCCACCCCTGATCTTTACCAGGATTAAATAGGAAAAGAAACAAAGTGGATGTTTTCTTCCAGTTCTCCAGTGTAACAACACATACAACCTGCGTAACTTGCAATGACTACTCTGACAAACACCGCAACCACCAAGAGAGTTCCAGACCAAATTTTCTGCCCCCACTTCCTTCTTTTACTCTTCTGTAAAGAAATGTAACTTTAAGACAAAGAATATAGAAAAATTAAAACAAAAATATGTTCACCTTTATTGTATTTTTCATAGAAGCAACCAAACCAATTTGTTTTCTTTCTTTTATTCATGAAGGGGGGAAAAAATTAAAATTTAAAAAAAAAAGAAAAAAAAAAGAAAAAGAAAAAACATGGAGAAAAATTGAGTATATACACAGGCAGAAAACCAGACTGGTTGTAAAAGGAGGGAAAAAATACCAGCATAAAACTGATTCAGCAGCAAAACTTCTAACAGAAAAGGGCACATGACATATCTGTTCAATATTGGAAATCTTCTTTAATTTGCTCACTCTAACAACTCCCACAAACTTGCATCTTTTGTAAGAGACAAGGCTCATCAGAATGTCATTTTACAAAGCCCCCTACTGCCCTTCTGGTGTGCATTTCCACTTAATTCTTACAATAAACTGGTCAGTCTATGATTACTCTTTTCAGCACAATTTTCATGGAGTCATATGCTCATTTCAAGGTCATGCTCATTGTGCTCTCCTGAGGTAATTTGTTTGGTGCAGATGGAGTCTCTCTTTTTCTTGTGGTCCTTGTGTTTACACCTCCAGAACCTCATCTCATCTACATAGCAGCTTTCTCATTCTGCAGCAATTTCCAACCTGACTTCTGAAAGCTCTCTGTGGACTTCATGAACTTATGCCACGTCACCCCTTCCTGGCCTTCAGAAGTAGACAAACCAGGACAGTTAGAATGTGAGTTTTACTGGTTCTGAAATATAAAGCCTCAAAAATAACTAAGAAATGAACCCAGACCACAAAAATCTTACGCTGTGATAACAGACTGTAAGATATTTTGATGAATCTCTTCACAAAATGAACTTTTCTCCTTCCAGCTCACACCATGGGTGAAGGTGGTTCACTGGATATTATGCTCAATGGTTTGACATGCCTCTGAAAAGGATGCCAAAAGACAAGAGAGACAGGAGAGACTAGACACAGCTGCAGTAGTAATACTTATATGACTCTGAAAAATATGACAGAGGTCAGGCTTTGGGGCTGAACAATGGTTAGAAAGGCAACAGAATGGTAAGCAAGGAGACATAAGCTTCCCTCTCTACTGAGGGAAACAGAACTTTTATGTTCTTTTCAAATATACAGTAATGTAACAAAAATATCTGACTCTACCTCAAATTTCTCCTATTAGTGTTTTTCCCAAAGACTAACCTTTAGCTAATCAGAAAACAACCACGGTGTAAATCATCATACCACTAAATACTATAGACAAGCCAAATTCTTCTCTTAGCACTTTTATGGGAATAAATTGCAATGATATTGCTGGGGAAGACTAACATCATGACTCAAATTAACAATTTTTTGTTGTTGTTGCTCTTTCCAGAGTGTTTTCTTATTCCCATCACTCCAGCATATAAGTTTTAAAGGGTCTAAGACTTTGGCACCTGAGAATCATAGACCTCCTCCTCCTCAGGACATTACAGGATTTTGCCTCCTCAGGAAACCTTTTATTTCCTCCTCACTGTACCTAACTCCTCACCAAGCTATGATAACCTTCAATGCATCTCATACAAGAATATGTTGAGCTTATGCCCTCGATGTAAGTGGGAGTTGTTTGTATATTGTATACCCCATATCAGGGAAAGAGTCAGTACAGAATCTTAACTTTCATTTCTTTTCTTCTGTTCTTCTCCTAAGTAAAGACAGAGCCATTTGATGAATCTCTTCTTCAGCCGGAGGTCTGCGACCTAAGCCAACACCCAAATTCTGACTGTCCCTGAACACTACCCTTTCACTCAGTGTAAGCTGATATTACATTCCTGCACAGATGACAGACACTAAAATGTTCAAGGGGTCCTGACCACAGTGGAAAAATTTCTGTGAAAGTCATGGCCATATTTCTTATCCTGAGCAGCCTTAACCATTCCCAGAATGGAGATGAAGAGGAGAGTATTAGGCAATTGGCACTGACTCATTGATTGCAGTAGGGTCATATCTAACACCTGACTAGTCTTATAACATCTGAACTTCTACATCCATAAAATCAGCAGCAGGAACACTGACAGTGAACAGTGCAGAAAACACAATTTTCTACTTCTCTGTAGATTCATCCTGCACATGGTTAAGGGTGGCCCAGTGACAAGTTATGTGGAAGACTTTACTGCTGTTCTCCCATCCAGGAGTCCAAACCTCATGCCTGCAAAATTAGGTAAGTGGGAAACAAAACCACTCAGCCTGGTAATAGCCAGAGTTAATTTACAGACTTCCACTCTGTTAAAGCCTTTTCAGCAGCACACCGGAGAGAAAAGCTGTCTTGTTCTTGCCTGCAGGGATGTTTTGATGAGCTGAAACTTTATCTATACTGACAAGACAGTAGTGAGCAAGTGTCAGAGCATTTTTATGCAGATCTTCACCACACCTTTGTAGTGTTTCCTGCATCTCTAGGGACTACAAGAGAATTAAAAATCCAGCCCAGAAAATACAACACACCACTTGAACTTTACACAATTATGGCTAAACAACTAACAGCCAGAATATATCATCAGATTAGGCAAAATTATACGACCTCTTCCCTCTCAGAAAGAAACCCTGAACCAAAGCCTCTCTATGTCTCAGGAGGAGGATGAAGGGGACAGTGCTTGTGTACAAGAGGCAAAGGGAGAGAGACTACCTCTTATTCTGCCACTCACCTCCAAAATAAGAAATATTCAAGCAAGGAATAACATACATGTGAAGAGAATTGATTTAATTTAATCACCATAAGTAAGTTGTAAAATCACTTCATGTCAGATTATATACTCAATGGTTCCCCAGTCCACTTCTGTTCTTTCAGCTGAGGAGACACAGGGCATCTTTGTCAGCAGAGGCAGATGCTCAGGAGGCTGAGGCAAACCCACCATCTGTCCACAGTTGATCAGCTCATCCTTGTTGCAGGTGAATATGCCCTCAGACAGTGGAAAAATAAATGCACTAGCTTTACACCAAGCCAACATGAACCACATTTTAGGGAAAAAGACACAGATGGTACAGAGACAGGTACAAAACCAAAGAGAAGTACATTACAGTCAGTAAAACTGTAAGAATTAAGCTTCCACCATAAATGCTAGCAATCTCTGCGACAGTTCCTGTTGAAAGGATTGGCAATTCAAGGGAAACTGACTTAATATAACTTTAATAATTTACCCGAAAATGCTAAACCCCTATCAGAGTAAATCAGTATGTCATTATACTCTTACTCTTCCAAGCACACCTTACTGGAGAGAAAAGCACCACATAATGAGCTCAGTTTTACTTTATAGTCTTCACTCATGACAGTCAGATTCAGAGACCAACCACTTATCAAACAATGCTACAGTTTGCACATTTGAGCAAAAAGAAAAGAAGCCCCTATAGGGGCTTACATGTGGGCTGCACAACTTACATGTGGGCTGCAGATAGCATCATTTTAGGTTATGTCTCACTACATAAGTTACTGCACACAAGCTAGGATATTTCAAGGGATTTCAAATCTCTTCATGAATGGGCATTGTCAAAGTGTTATCTTTAAATAGTATAAATATATTCTCTCTTTTAATATTATGTTTCCAAAAGATAGATGAAGTGATTAAGAACTCACTGTACTGCACAACCATAAGACTATTAAAATATTTTTTAAAGTCTCACACAAGAAGCTGAACTGAAATTCAGTGTTGGAGACTTGTAAGGATAAACCCCTTCTGTATACACATAAAAACATACAGAGCAGTGAAAACTCCAAAATCACTTGGAAAAGAAAAAGCCTTGAATTCATTCTGAACTGTTTCCCTAAAATGACAATTCAAGGGTAAGAATCAAAAGTTCAGGAAACCAGTGACAAGTTTGTGATGTCCAGCTGAGTGATAAGAATTTAAGTTTACTTTCAGAAAACAAGAGAGACTCACAGTCCACTTGCAAAGTTCACAAGTGAATGTAGAGCCCTGATCCACCTGAGGCATGTGTTGTCCAGCTGGATTGGAAGACACAGTCTAAATAATGTGTTATCCTGCTCCTGACTTTTAGCAACACTAAAAGCAATTAATGTCATATTCTTTAGTTGTCTGAGATTGGAACTAGAGAGTTTTTAGGTTAATAATTCTTAAGTTCACATTATCATTAGCTGTTGCAATTCTGAATATTCTTAATAGTTGTGGGAGAACACCTGATGTACACAGAATGAAAGGGTCACTTTAAGAGAGGGACAGGAGAAGACCTCAGTGGCTCAGACTTTCTGGACTCCGGCAAACTCACCAAGCCATGGACCCTTGCTATTGCAGTTTAAGAGATGTGTGTTGTTGCGTGCTTTCACTGTACAGGTTTTGGTTTAAAAAGCTTTATTGTCACCCTTTCACAGTTTTGCCCCAGATGGTTACGTTCACTTGTAGTGTAAAGCCTGGTTCCCCCTCCATCTTGCCTTCTTCCCCCAGTGGTTTTTCGACTTTCACCCTGACCCTGGTTTCTAGTTTGACACTCAGCTCCTGTACTTGGCAGCTGTCCATGCAGGTTTGCATACTCTGCCTCTACCATGCCCAGTGACCATCCAGACCATACATAGGCCCCTGTTGTCCCTTAATATAGGTTTTTGGTGGCATTTCACCCCACCCAGTGTGGAGTGTGCAGAGAGTAAATTATTCTACAGTCACAAGCATCAGTTAGTAATGAGTGTCCTATCCTTTTTGTGTTTCATACTA
Organism: Formicarius rufipectus; assembly: GCA_013399695.1. Classification (NCBI taxonomy): domain Eukaryota; kingdom Metazoa; phylum Chordata; class Aves; order Passeriformes; family Formicariidae; genus Formicarius; species Formicarius rufipectus. The sequence continues at coordinate 6,412 of VXAU01000541.1, read as the reverse complement.
ACTTCTTTTTCAATATTATCTTTATAGGAAGGAGTTCAATTAACATGGTATGAAAAGACATTTCCTTCTCTTTGCTTCAAGTCCACAGTAGAGTTCAGCAGTAACAAGTCAACTCTTAACACTGTAGTTCCAAAACCACTGGATTTGGTCTCCATTTCTAAAGATTTAATTCTAGAACCAGCCTCAGATATGTGGATGTCAAATCCAATTCTTTCATATGCCATCACTGTAGTCAAGAGAGTGGAAGGAAATTTTCTGGTTTTACCACTCAGGGATTGCTACAAGAAAGGCCAATGGACTTTAAAGTGATTTTCTCCTTGATTTTGTTCCAAATTTTCCCATCCCACAGTCTCGCTCAGGCCAAAATTAAGGAGTGAAATGAAAGTGACTTTTTTCCTGAGTTGAGTCAATCAATCATAGAAGAGCTTATGACAAAAGAGATACTATTTGACTGTGTAAAGACACTACTTATCTCATTAGAGGGCTTGTCTGATTTAGGTTAGGCAAGGCAGAATAAGAGAAACCAGTACAGCTGCAGATAAGAATCAGAGTTTTCCCCAATTCACATCTGTTTAAGATGCAGCAAATTAAAATTATTTAGAGAGATGCCTCTACCCAAATTAAGGTACAAAAAAGACCATATACTGAAGTCAGCAGTACAGATTTTTATTTAGCAGTAAATGTGAGGTATAGAGAGAAAGAAACAAGAAAAAAAAAAAAAAAAAGAGAAGGAGAATGATAGAGAGACAGATTAGTTAAAAAATATCATCACTTCATGACAGTATCCTATCTGTCTTATTCTTCCAGTTTTCTATATGAAGAGGTTCCAGTCTTGTCAAAGTGATAGTTGTAGTCTGGACCCACTGAGGGATGCTGAAGGTGTTAAGAGAACCCTGTGGTGGTAAAGGAAATCCTGGGTAGTGAGGGAAGCCCATGCAACACAGAGTCCATAGAGGTTTAGTTCATAGGGGTCCATGTTATGCTTTTGCTAGGTGGAAAAGTTCCAGTACCTTCCCTGTGCCAGGGAGTTTTACACTGGATGACATTACTGGATCAGGAGACATTTCAGGAGTATTTGACAAGTTTTAAGACATTACAGCTGCCTGTCACATCAGTGCAGTGGAGTCAATTATAGCCCTTTATGGCCCATCAGCAGAAATTAATACCTTCAGGCTACAAGTGAATGTTCTGGCACTTCCCCAGAGGCGAGTTAACGCAGCAGTCATTTGCGTAAGGACAAACCTGCCTCACATGATTTGCCTCATTCTTCATCTTGTTTAACATCCAGCTTGTAGCTTGAGGTGTACAATGTGCTGTCCTCTGCATCTGGACATGTACTTGGCACATCTCAGTTTGCACCTTGGTTGCTTGAGCCATTATTAGCATTCCAGTCTCTGACACTTATGGGTACATAAGTGTACCCATAAGTACAGGAGTAATTAGACACATGTACCGCAGAATCACAGATTATGCTGAGTTGGAAGGGATTCACAAGGATCGAGTGCAACCCTTAGCCCTCCACAGCACCATCCTCAAGAGTCACATCATGAGCCTGAGAGTATCATCCAAACACTTCTTGAACTCTTCCAGGCTTGGTGCTCTGACCGCTTCCCTGGGGAGTCTGATCCATCACCCAAGAACTCTCTGGGTGAAGAACATGTTTCTAATATGGAACCTAAACTTCTCCTGACACAACTTCAGGCCATTCCCTTGGGTTTTGTCAGTGGTCACCACAGAGAAGAGATCTGTATCTATCCCCTGGCCTGTTGAAGTCCCCCACTAAAACAAAGGAAGTTGACTTGAAAGTGTTTAACTCCTCAAAAGAATTCATCAGTGTTACCATTCTGGCTGGAAGGCCTAAAAAATACTCCCAAGATGATATCCACATTATTTGTTTGTCCCTTAATTCTCACCCAGAGGCTCTCAGCTGTGCCAATGCCAGCTATAAGCTCCACACATTCTAACCCTTCTATCACTTACAGTGTCCCCTCTCCATCTCTTCTGCCCTGCCTCTCCCTCCTGAAGACCCTGTAACTATCCAAAAGTGTCCTCCAGTCACAGGACTTATCCCACTAGGCTTCACTTATGCCAGTGATGTCAAATCTCTGGAACTCAGCCAAAGCTTGAAGTTTGTTTGTTTTTCATGCAGTGTATTACTGTAGAAACACCTCAGGTGTAGTATATTGTAGCAAACATCTTGTGAGGCAGATTGAGGGATCCCACTAATGATCCCATTAGTTTACTCAAGTTTTTGCCCACCATCCCGTATTACTGGCAAGCTTGGTTTTGTCTCCTTCCAAGCTACCTCCTGTGCTAAAACTCTCTTTCCCCTCTGAGACAGGTACATTCCATCAGGTGTCTGTAGATTAGGTGTTAAGCAGATCATTTCAGGGTCAGAAAACCCAATTTTTTAAAATTACACTAACCTTGGAGACATTCATTGCCCTGGTGGATCCAGATTTTCCTATTAATATTACTCCTTGTTACCAGAAAAATCCAGGTAATCTCTACCTGTGCTCCTGATCCCTCTTCCAATTGTACCAGGACCCTGAATCTCTTGATTGCTTCCAGACTTCTCTTTGTTATTTCATCTCTGCCAGTTTGAAAAACCAATAGTAGATAGTAATCAGAGGGCCTTACTAGACTGGAGAGTTTTCCAACAATGTCCCTTATCCAAGCCCCTGGGAGATAGCAGACTTGCTTGTGATCTGGAGCCTCTCATGTCTGTCAGTGAAGAGAAATTTCCTTTGACTGACATAGATTATTAGCAGTATTGATATTATTTTAATTGTAGTATTACATACAATTTACAGGCAGAGATTCTGCCTTACTCTGCCTCATCCAGGGATGAAAATCCGTCAAGAAACTCTGTGTTGGCACATATGTATAGTGTGTGTTTATACATATGCAGTACACACACACACACACAAACACAAACAAATTGAATCAATAGCCCTGTAATTTCTAAAAAGCATCTAGTCACCACAAGCACCAAGCTCCTGTCAAAGGGAAGAGAAAAATACAGGTGCAGAGTAAATTATGCAAGTGAAGAAGAACATGGTAAGAAATCTCAGAGGAAGTCCAGCCCAAGACCAGCAGCAGAAGTGTGCCCCAACAAGCCACCATCTACCAGACACCCCAGAAAGTTCATCCTGCTGCTTTCAATGATCATCCAAGGTGAGAGGCATGAAGTGGTTTCTCTAGCACCACAGCAAGCAATATTACCAGCTCTGTTGCACAGACAGAAAATTAGCATGCCTGCTCCCCAGCCTGCCTCAGGCAGATAAACCTGCCGCCTGTCAGCTCACATACTTGTATGCAGGAGATAGCAGCTGGGGCAGCTGCCGGTACAGGCTGCCTGACAGCACCCTCTCCAGAGGCCTGATATTATTACAGACTGCAGCTCTCTCTCCATGCACTGAATTAACTTGTTCTGACTGTGTGACAGCTCTGATGACTGACCGCATGGATGCAAGAAGCCAGGGTCACATGCTGCTGCGTGCACGGCCTGTCACCAGTCGTGCCACTAAAGCCGAATAAAACCTTGTCAAGGGAGATAAACTCCTGCAGAGGCAGAGGTAAGCAACTCAACTCATGGCACAGCTTGTGAGGGTTTTGATCAAGTTCAAGGACAGTATCCTCTGACAGGGGAGCTAGGTGTAGGCGGGTAGGCACACACGCACACTGGAACACACGCATGCATGCACACACAGAAAGAGAAAAGTGAAGGCAGACAGGCTCGGCTGACAGAGCACAAGCAGGATTGCTGGGCTCAGTTCACTGTCAATAATCTCATGATAAAAGGGTCAAAGAAAAAGCTTCCAATTCTCCCTGTAAACTGACATCAAAAGGGAAGAATGTGGATGTCCTTTCACTTTGAGATTCTAGAGTTCTGGATGTGCCCAGAAATGAAGCTAGGGAGCAGGAAAAGTGAGTTTGCAAATTACAATGCTCTGTTAAATTTAGCAGTCAGCCCTTGAGGGAGAAAACACCTATGCTTATACCATACCTGGCAAAGCCTGTCAAACCTGGCAGAAAAACTTGTTAATATTCAGGTTTGGGTTTTATTTTCACATTTCTTGTTGAGCCTTTACCCTAAATGTGAAGCCTACAGGTGACTGATCTCTCACAGTACTTTCAAAGAGCTCCGACAAAAGTACATCCTATTCTGGATCTCAGTGATCTGTACTCCAAGAAAGGGAAAGTGTGGTAGGGCTAAAAACAAACACCATTTGCTCTCTGCTTTGGATTCAAACTATTCGCTCTGCTTGCTGTTTAACGAAAAATATCAAGGAAATAAGTTCATTCACTATCTTACTTGTCACAAAGTTGCTAGATGTCTGAGAGATACAAACTTTTTTTCTTTTCAAATGAAAACTTTCAGCTTACCAAACATGTTTTATCTGTACATATTGAAAGCAGTTACTAGAAATAATGCGCCTTGGAAGGCACATTTAGTACTTCCTGTCTCCTTCATATTTCTGTCATGACACAAAGAAGGCTTCCTAAAATTTAAACACCTAAGTAAACAGAAATTACTTCTACTGTACATTACCAACATAGTGAAAAGGAACTGGAATATGCTACTTTGGCCCACTGAGTTTGTTAACATAGGGAAAAGAGAGGATAGGCTTAAGATGGGTACCATGTTATTTCACAAAAAAATATTATTTTTTATGAGATCTGCAAACAGAACTTACCCCTAGAAAGGGTGTTGGCACAATCCAGAATAAATCAAATATTATTTTATGTGTTCATTCCATCAATAAAAAAAAGACGTTTACATGGACAGTAAATAACATGCTTGAAAAGAGCTTTTAATGCAACTAATCTGTAAGTATCAGGGAAATGTATCACTTTGAAACAATTGGTTGTCAGAGAGGACTTTATCATTAGTCCTAGGACAGCAGTGATCAAATGTTATCCTTTTTCTTCACAGTTCCTGTATGGGAACAATCACTGGTCTTATTCACAAGAAACAGCATAGGAAAATCAGCCTAATTGACACACAATCCAGCATTAATGCATTCCTGACTACACTTCCCATCTAGACATAATGACTGTAGGATGGCACAAGTTTCTTTTACTTTTGTCTGTGCCATAGTCTTTTCTGAAAGCCTCCAAAATAAGAGAGCTTTCAAAGCTTTTTCTTCCATGAAATACCAAAATGTTATTGGAAAAAGTAATAAGCCTCTTCCTTCTCAATTTGAAAACCATATTGGGTAACTGAAATCTTGTGTCTTTGTGAAATGGGTAGAATACTTCTTTGCCAGTTGGTGATTTTAAAAAGCTTAACATGTAAGCAAGCAAGATAATATTAATGTGCTTTTACACAAAATCACGTGGAGTAAAATATATTTAGGATAATACTAAATATGGGCACTTCTAACAGCAAAAGTATGAATTCAGAAACATAAAGGGTTTTTTGTGTTAGACCTCTATGCATGTATTGTCTCCCACAAAAGACCTTAAGGAAGCAAACCACTGTCCCATAGCAAGGTGCAACCTCGGGCTAAGATAACAAAGAACAGAAAATGAGAATTAATCTACTCTTTTATGTCTATTCATTCTATTCATTCACAGGAAGTTTTTGATTTTCAGTTGAAAGTCTGATAAGCAGTGAGTCAAGAGTTCCAAAAGTGAAGGATCCTGTTAGCACTATTTTTTTTTTCACTACTTTATCTACGTATTTTTTTTCCATGGGCTTAATGAATTGTCATTCATATTCTTGGGTCGTCACTCATTTATCAAGCCTATCCAACAGAAAAAGCATAATTTTCCATTGATCTCCTCAATTTTGACAATCTCCAGCCTTCTTCTAGAATATAATATAATTTTATTTTGAGAGAAAAAAATAATCAGGGTTATGTTCCTTATGATTATGTAATGAAAATCCTCTAAAGCCTAGGACCACAAGCCTATCTAGCTGAGAACAGTGTAGCCAAAATTAACCCATCAAATTTTTGTCAGTGTATCAGTTTAAAACAATCTAGATACTTCTGATTCTTACTGAGCACTGAATTAGTACAACATGTCTGGTCCATGGGGGAGCTTTAGAATATTTTAACATACTAAACATGTTTTAACACATTTATTGTGTTTCATAATGGCATATCTGCTGTACAAGATATACATTGTTTTCATCTCTCCCAGCCATTACTTGGCGATTACTCTCTCCTACACTTCCGGTTCAAAAATAACTTCTGATTTTTACCTTCCAGAGGAACAGACTTGCTGCAACTGAGCAGTGACTAATAATTAATTTATCATTAATTGCCAACTATCATTAAAATATTCAATTATTGTACAGTCTTAATGTCTAATGCTGATACCAGATACTGCTCTGATCAGCCACAATGTTCCACCATACCATGGTTTGCAGAAAGAATGTTATCCTGGTTTTAGTAGCCAG
>VXAU01000539.1:1214209-1276707 GCA_013399695.1 Formicarius rufipectus | reverse complement strand
CCACACAGGGGAGGCTGTGAACAGGTGTGCACAAGTGTGAACACTTTATTAGGGGCGCATGGGACTCTTATAGAGTTCGGTCGGAGGGTTCTAGAACTTGGGTGGAGTTAGGAGCAGATCACGACACAAAAGGAAAAGGGAAGGAGGGTTTATAACTTATAAGGGAAAACTGGGGGTGGCTTAGCCTTATAGGGTGGAGCTGCATTGCCCCACTGGCTAGCCAGTGAGGTTTTAGGGGTACAAGAACCAATCAGGGGACCGTAACCGGGGTTCCCAGAACCAATCAGAACAGTTGAACATACAGAAGTAATAGAATGGTAATAATTACCTATCTAATACATCTTTTATCCTAACTATAACACCTGAACAGTATAAAAACTTGCAAAAACAGCAGCTTTATGGCAAAGGGTATATAGCTGGTGATTGTGGCAGTCTCTAGTTAGCAGCAGACAGTTTCATCCATTGGTAAAAATTTTCCTCTTGGCAGTCACTGACAGGTGCCTCCCCCGACAGTTGGGAGTCCTCGAGATTGCTGAAGTCTGTCCCTTTATTTCTAATGTGTTTTATCAGCCCAGCAGATGTGGAGCAGCAGCAGAGCAAGGGACCACTGCATGTGCTGAGAACGACTGAAATATTGCAGATTTTCTACCTGTGGGAGGATGATAAATTGGGTACATCCCCTTGCCAGGTTTGCCATCCTTCAGTTTGTAATAATTCAGATTTTTGTTAGTGATTGGAGAATAAGAGGTGGGCTTATTCCACTGGTGTTCCACTGGATCAGTGTTCTTCTGCCAGTGAACTCATGTTCTTATTATTGTTACCTGCAGGTAGCAAAAGACTGTTTTCCTTGCAGCTTCAAATCACTCATCAGTCCCAGGCTAGCCACCCACTGCTGTTTATTGCCATCTTAAAACAATTTCTGAGTTCAGGCTGAATTTTCCCCCTTGATTTCTTTATAGCAATGAATTATTTCTTTATTTTTCTGCAATGCTTTTATTACATTATTTTGATTTTTTTCTAGGCAAAGATTAATATCTCTAAGTAATAGCATTTACAACTTAGTTCTTTGGAATACTTTTTGTGGGGAGTTATTTGTTTGCTTGTTTGTTTTACCTCAATGACTTGCATCTATGATTCTGAATTTGTGTCAGTGAATGTGTGGAAGAAGTGCCTAGGTAAGAAAAATCTGCTTCCAGCTTTGCTAGGGCCAGGGCTTTAATGATTGTTCCCTCTTGTTTATCTGAAGAAGCAACTTTGGACTTCATGGATAAACCATTTAACCTATTCTCTTCTTCGGGAGGAACAGGTAAATATTATTTGTGTTGTAACAACATGGGTTTTTGTTCTCTGTGAGGGAAATTATTCTTTTATATATGAGATTAATTGAATGTAATTTTTACAGCTCTAAGCACATTAATTAAATTAATGGAAAAATAGTGCAACTATCTATATGTGGATTCTTAAGGCAGGAAAAGAGGGAAGTGTAAGAATCAGTTATATAGAAAATTCCATATGTGAAAAAAAGATCCAAGGCACGTGATTTCATGATATTTTTATAGTGGTGACTGTGGTCAGAGTGGTCTTACAGTTTCTGTAAGTATTACCAGAGGAATATGGGGTTAGAAGGGTAATTTCTTCCAGGGAAATGTGATTTTTAATTTGGAATGACTAAATTATATTATAGAAGGTAATTAATGCAAAAAGTTCTTGCAGTTGTGCCATATATAAAACCAGAAAAGGTGTAGGTTGCCAAAATCCGTGTGTTCAAGGGAATCCCACTGTTACTTAGGGATAAATTTGTAATTAATAGTTTCATTTTATATCAATATACATAAAGTAATAAGAAAGAAAAAAGTTAAAATTATATATATATTTAGTTTGGTAAAACTTTTCAGTGCTTCAGATCCATATTTATCACAGAACATAACACTTTCCAATTAAATGCCAGTGCTGTAATAGAACAAGCTGGAACAAACAACTTATCAGATAATTCTTGCTTTACATGCCTAAACATATTTGTTATTTTGTATTGCTCTTTGACTTATTTTATACTGCTTTCTGAGGCTAAATAATACTTTGCTTAGAAGAAATGCTAATAGCAGCTAGTTTGAATTTAATGCATATTAGATCTAGTTCATTATTTTGCTTTCTTTTGGGCTCTTTATTTTGAGTCAGTAATCATGCTAATGAAGCCTAGGAAAAATATTTTAAAAACAATTCTTTCTAGAAATCTCACCTTAATGCTGAAGTTCTGATTTGAATAAATTAAACCAGAACAAGGAAAAGCTGTACTAAATTTGACCAAAACTCATGGAGTTATTTCTGATAAAATGTCTTGCTTCACTAATGGTATTGTACCTCCTAAATGTTCATGATAATTCTACCTGGTGCACCTCAACTTCCACTCTCTGTTTCATGTTTCACATTTGCTGCAGGATTAGGCTTCCAACCTACAGCTAAGCTTGTTGTCACTTGGATATTTCCCCTCCCCTTCTCTTTTGTTGATTTGTTTGTGTCCTTCTTGCCTTTATGTTAAAGCTAAAACTGTGTAAATCGACCTGGACCAAAGAGATTTAAACGAAATGCAGAGTGACCATTCACTCTAAGTGTTCTCCCGGAGCTCGTAGCCTTTGATAGCTTTGAAATCCAAACCTGGGACTCAGTTTTACGTGTCCAGCAGAATTCCCAGGCAGGAAAGTCTGCAGCCAGTGTTCCATCTGGGAAGGTCTGGGCTCTACCCACCAAGGCACCAAGCACAGTGTGATATATTGGTTTCCAGGCTCTTAGATGAGAAAGCATTTTGGTCCCTCTAACATTTACCAACAATATTACATTATTTCAATAATTACCCTGCTGAGGGAGGTGCTGGATCACAATAAGACAGGCAACCATATAGAAGAAGGTGAAAAAGGACTATATCTAAAGGGGGTTTCTCTCTTTTATTTACCAAAATAATACAAACAGCACCAAAAATACTTAGAAAATAAATGCAAAGTATTGAAAATGCAGTATTCTGATTTGAGGTGGGAGGGTTAATTAATCCCTGGTTATGCATTGTGAGCACATTTTAGAAAATGAGAGGCTTGTATTGAAACCTGAACATTGGAAAGAATTTTGGAAAAACAAGATTTCCCCTGCTAAGTCGTGAAGTTAAAAGCTCCTGGAAGAGAAATCATGTCTATTACTGAAAAAAAAGTTCTCTAATGTTTCAGTTCTACCATGTTTTGTATGAGTTCCTTAACTCAAATGTACATATATTTTAACAAACTAAAGGCAAAAAACCCAAACAGTGCATTTTAGACATGATTCAAGATTTGGGAGAGGTTTTTGCCTTATTTCTGATGCCATTTAAGCACATTTTTTGACTCTTTCCTTCCATGGACACGGAATCCCATCTTGGGATGGCTCTAAGTGGTTGTGTAGAGCTCCACAAAGGGAAGGTCCTTGCGTGATGGGTAAAACAGTGTCTCCCTGAGAGGATGTGTCCCAGGGGAGTGAGTGCTGTGCTCCCTGTTCTCTGCTTGGAGAGGCTGTGCCTCCTGCTCTCCGAGCAGATCTGCCAGGCAAGGGGTCACCAGGGGAGTCTGGAGGTGGAGCAGGGCCAGCAGGGCAGAGGTGTGGCACAGGCAGGGGCTGACTGGGGAGGGAGAAGCCGTCTTGTGGGTTTCTTGGGGTCATTCCTGGGGTCAGGTGGGAGAAATCCTCAGGTGCTGAGTAGCTGTTGGTTGTGCAGCCTCATTTCCTGTGCCTGTTTCTCCTCTCTGCTGGCTTTTCCCCCTCGTGACCCGAGCCTGGCATCAGGATATATCTGTCTGTGCATCCCTTTATGGCTGGAGAAGGGACTGGTAGGGCTTCCTCAGCCTGGCCCTTTCCTCAGGAGAGACAAATGTCCCCAGCTCCTCACCTGCTGCCCATAGTGTCCTCTCCCACCACTGCACCTCCAGCACCACCCACAGCTGGACCATGAGGCTTGGAGAGCCTGAAATTGGAGGTTCAGTGTGCTCCCCACCCCATAGCAGGGCTGTCCTGGTGTAACCCCAGCCAGCAGCTCCTCTCAGCCACTCCCTCACTCCCCCACCAGTGGGATCAGGGAAGGAATTGGAAGGAAAAAAGCCAGAAAGCTCCTGGACTGAGATAAAGACAGTTTAATAGGGAAAGGAAAAGCCACACACACAAACAAAGAGAAACAAGGAATTGATTCAGTGCTTCCCATGGGCAGGCAGATCCTCAGCCATGTCCAGGAGAGCAGGGCTCTATCACGCCTGACAGTGACCTGGAGAGACAAACACCATCGCTCCAAACACCCACCTTCCTTCTTCTCATCCCTTCTTTATCTACTGATCATGATGCCAGATGGTCTGGAACATCCCTTTGGCCAGTTGGGGTCACCTGTCCCAGCTGTGTCTCCTTCCCAACCTCCCATGCAGCCCCAAATTCTTTGCCAACGTGGCAGTACAAAAGCTTCAAAGGCCTTGGCTCTGTGTAAGCCCTGCCCAGCAATAAAAAACCCGTCTCTATATTATCAGCCCTGTGTTCAGCACGAACCCCAAACACAGCCCCATATCAGTCACTGTGAAGAAAATGAACTCCATCCCAGTCAACCCCTCCCCGAGTGACTCAGGCCACTCTCACAGTTCCCTGCTGCTTCTCACTCTATCTCCCCAAAAAGAGACCTAACTTCCATGGCCACTCCTTTGCCCCCATGTTTTGTCACCCCTCTCCATCCCCCTGTGTGGTTTGAAATTGGGAAGGCTGAGAAGGACCCATCAGCAGGGTTTGGGGGCTGCTTTGGAGGGTTTGTGTTTGGCACACGGTGTTGACTGTCAGGAACAGCTTCCCCACGATGGACATGAGGGGAAAAGGGGAAGGATGAGGGAGAAAAGGAGCTGTGTGGGGAAAAGAGAGAACTTGGCACTCTCTAAGGGTTTGATCCATGGTCCAAGTGTTGAGTACGGTGTGTTCTGCCCAGCGTTGCAGGTGACATCGGGCTGGCAGCGAGAGCCGAAACATCAGAGGGTGTGATTAGAATTTGGAATGACCTTGATGGATTGGGAAGAATGTCCTGAAAACCTTGGAGATAATTCATTACAGACATGCTCAGGCTCGGTGCTGAGGTGGAAGTAACGAGCTGCAGAGCCCCAGGAGGGGAGCCCAGGCAAAGGGGACCTTCAGTGGCTCACAGCGTGGTGGGAGTATGTGACCAAGTTGGAAAGGGAGTGTGGGGGAGGGAGGGGGGAAAAATCCCACCTGGAAAGGTGATCACAGTAGTTGGTGAGTCAGGATAACCTGAACTGAAGCTGACTGCTGTGCTTAGCTTTCATCTTACCTTCAATATACTGTCATGAGCTTTGCTGTGAAGACAAGTGGAGTGGTGGAGAAACTGAACACAGAATCCCTTTGTGGGTGTTGTTGCATCATGGATCAGCTCATTTCACAAAACTCAGTTTCACTGGAGTCTGTTGAGTCTCATGGGTTAAAATCTGACAGGATTTACAAAACACATTTTTTTCCCTCACAGCAAAGGAACAATTTTAAGCCTCTGACATATTTTTGCATGGCAATGTAATTAAAAGTCTAAACCAAAACCCAGCAAATACAAAACCAATGCAAACTTAGAACATATTTTTCAAGGCTGAATACTGGGAATGGGTGGCTCAGCTGAGCCAGGAGCAGACATTTGACCAGCTCAACAAAGTAGACACAAATAGGTGTATTCTCCTGTAGTGCTGCTGCCTGTCTAGTTACTTACCCACATTGATATCTGCTGGGCCCCAAAATTGGCTTGTGAGGTTTGAGGAGCTCCCCCTCAGAGGGTGCAGCCCTCTGTATGGAAAGCCACTCTTGCTCTGGGGTGAGTAGCCTCGAGTGCTTTTATACCTGGGAACGGTGGCATTTGGGACATGGCACCCTGGCTGCTCCAGAGGCCCCAGTTTGGTGATGGGGAGTAGAGGCACAAATAGAATGTGTTGCACATCCTGCACAACTCCCTGGAGGTTCCTCATTCCCACTGCTGAGGTGGGCAGCTGGCTTTCTAAGACCCTAAAATGTCAGGGGGTGAGGGCTGGAGGGGCTCCCGGAGCACAGCCAGGGGTCTGGAGGATGTCTCTTTTCCTGGTCCCCTCCTGTGGCACTGCAGGGCATAAAGGAATCTGTGCCTGAAGGAGAATCACACATTTTCCAGCTCTTTTTCCTTCCCTCAGGCAGCTTGGAAGGAGCAACACATCCAAGTTGCCCAGCAGTTCTGGGAGGAGTTGTTCAGATGTGTCTGGGACACGGTGATGCACAAAATCACAAACTGTCCTGTCCTCTGGCTTGCTTAGAAATGAGTTGGCTTTCATTTGAAAGCAGGATAGCTGGGTTAGTGCTGTGCCAAGCCAAGCCTAGGACTTCCTGCCAAGGGGGCTGAGGGCTCTTTTAGCACATGGTGGCACATCCAGAACCGCAGGATAGGGGTGCCCTGTCTGCCGTGGGGGCTGTGCCTTCTTAGTTAACCTGTGTGGGAGCAGAGCTTGGCTTACCCTCAACTTGGGGTGCCTCATGTGGAGCATTAGCAGGGTGATTGTGGAGCAGAAAAGCTGTGCGTGGAGGTGCTGTGGGTGGGTAGCTCCTCACATCAGTCAGCATTTACCCTGCAAACCCCAGAACTCCGGGGGTTTTTGTTTAGAACCCTTCTCACAGGACTCACAGCTGTAAGAGCTCTGTCGTCTGGCTGGGGTAATGAACTGGCGTGAAGTCAGTTTGTGTTACTTGCCTTTAATAATAAAAGGAGCTGTAAGTCCTGAGGACCACGTCTGTGTGTATCTGCTTTCTTTCACTACAGCAGATGAGAAATCGGTTGATTTCTCTTTCCGATTTATCATATTTGGCCCAGCTTTAGAGTCACTGCTCTCCTGACCTGCAGCGTCAAATCCCTGACTTAGACTTCACTTGCCTTTTCAAGCCAGTTTACCTGACCAGTCTGTTCACTGCTGAGTTTGCCCTTGCTGACTTTGTCTTTCTTAGCGTTTTCTGTTTGCATATCCTGTGTGGCAGGATATTTATTTATCAACAAAGTCTTCCCAGAGGTGTTAAGAGATAGCAAAGTTTCTGGAGACCTCCCCAGGCGACTGGGGTTTTTCTTTTCTCAGACCAATTGTCACATCAGCCTCTGCTGGGAGGAGTGTAACAAAATGTGCTAGAATGATCAGTAATCATGGATTGTAAAGACAAGACTGACTCAATTTCCCCTTAAACTCAGTGTTGCATAAACATAGTTATTGTTGGATAAGTGACTGCTGTTCACACTTTCAAGTAGCCAGATTTTATTTATTATTCTACAATTTTAAACTCTATTTTTTACTGTCTATAGTTGTAAGGGTTTTTAATGCCTTCATTTTTGAAAGCCTGAGGCAAAGAGAAAGATCAAGATACATTTAAATCCACCTTCCTTTCTCTGCAAGATTGTGCCACACTATAGCTTTTTATTACATTTGTGTTAAAATGTAAGTGGCAGAGGCACTGGGGTATTTACCTGTTCTATTGGGGGCTTTTCAGCACTGCAAATACTGTCAGAAATAGTGGCAAAGGACCTGCATATAATTAGCAAAACACTTGCCTTTGTGTGCCTCTAATCTTGCCTGTTTACTGATATAAATACAGATACCACCTCTTTCTACGAGTATTCTTGCTGGCATTTTCGCCAGCACTGATTTCTTTAGCCAGTTCGTGTACATTTAGTCCAATTAACTGCATTTCACTTCTGCAGCATTTTCCCCAAGCACCTTCCTAAGCCAGTGGGTTTGTGCTCTCGGGAGTGGTTTTGAGCCCAAGCAGCTCAGTTGGAGAGGAGGTGCTTGCAGTGAGAACTGAATCAGAAATGCAGAAGTCAGGGCACTAGCTGAGGTGGGAACTTCTGTTGAAAGCCCTCTGCAAAGCGCTCTGTTCTTCTCCTTGTTCCTTGTTCAGGGGAAATTGGGAAAGGGTGGATTTTGCTGAGTGGTGACTTTAAGAGCGACTTTCTTCCCTGGCCGTGAGTGGAACTGTGTGTGCAGATCAATCTCTGTGGGTCTGTGTCCCTGCAGTCCCTGTCACTGCACCTCAGAGGATGCTCTTTCACTCCCTTCTCTTCCTCAGTGGTACCTGGACATGTATCAGGACATAGGCAGGGCCAGTAGGATGTGGAATAATGGTGTTAAGGTGATTTGGGCAAAACACCTCTTGCATCTTGTTTTCTACAGAAACCACTACCAGGTGGTTTTTCATAAGCAGCTTCAGAGCTATTGCCTTGATCCTCTTTTGCCTAATCTTCATTCTGGGTCATTTTACAGAAGGTGCAGCTCTTTGCTGTGTGCTTTTGATGTGGCTTTTCCACCTGGGTCTGGGTGAAGCTCATATGATTGGCAGTGCAGAGTGTGGTGTTTCCCTGGACCAGCAAGGCACCTCTGGGATTGCAGTGCAGGAATTGTATCCTCAGGACACTTCTGGCAGGAGAAGTGGATGAATGTGTTCCCCTGTTGTGACTCTGGATGGGATATGGGTTAACTCATTTTCCTTTCCTGTGGTATCCCATTCCACAGGTAGGGTGTGAGTGCTGGAATCCAAACCCCTAATTTATCACTAATTTATCACAGCACATTTCGGAGTCAAATAATCCTGATCCAGGCAGTTATGAAGTGGGACCTGTGGGGTCAGTTCTTCAGCCGAGGGAGATGGGGAAAATTGAAAATCAGCTGAGATCCCTTTCCTTGAGATCTGGTGCTTATTCTGTCACCCAGCCTACACTGTATCAGCCAAGGATTGCTCGTCCTACATTTCACCAATTTTCTCTTCACTAGATTTGCTTCCCTTAAAAAATGAACAGTAATAAACAGTAATTTCCCTAGTTTATTTAATTGATTATTTGGCTTGATAATACTGTGCAATCAGAATGTCAGAAGACAAGCTTTAAAGTCTGCAGGTTGACCTTTAAGTCTGTTCTTTAGAAGGAATCTGAACTTTCTTGCTGATGGCTTTAATTCATTGACACATCTTAATGGAAAATTGATTTTTTCCCCCTCTCCCTAAAGATCGCATTTACATATAAGAAATTGGAAAACAGTATTTTAAGAAAAGATTTGCTAACAAAATGAAAATTATGTCTTTGATGTATGCCCTGAGATTCAGGATTTGAAATAATTTTCATTAAGGAAAGGCTCTTGATAATGCTGTGCCTTTCCTTCTCATTAAAGTCTGCTATACTGCAAGGAAGTGAGAGATGATTATTAGATATTATCTACTCTTGCTTACCAGAAAATCAACATCATGAGGTGCGGCCTCTATCCTTAATTTTTGAAAGTAGTAGGGCTGGAAGGGATTATCCTGTTTGCTCTCTAAAAACAAACAAAACCCAGAAACCAACACAGAAAAAGCCCTCGACATTCTGTTCTCTTATTGCACTAGGGCTTGTAGGGTGAATCTCACAAAGCCTAGAGCAAGCCTGACAAAATGCTGTTCTGCTGGAAGAGCATCAGTACACAGTCAATAAAATGCCATTAAGGGTGCTGTTGACTTGAAAAAAAAAAGGAATTAAACAATATTTCTATCTAATCTGGGCAGATTTTGTTTGTTGTGCTCAGTTCTGTCAGGCAAGACCAGGAAAGGTTGTGGTGGCCGTAGCAGTTGCAGGACACTCATGCAAAGGTTGGGACAGTCGCTCCTTTTATCTGGAGCCCTTTGGTGCAAACTGGGGCAGCTCCTCTCTTCTTTCTCTCCTTATCCCTACTTTTGCATCAGTTGTGTTCAAGGAAGTGTTCAAGGAAAAGTTGGATGGGGCTCTGAACAACCTGAGCTAGTGGAAGATGTCCCTGCCCATGGCAGCTGGGTTGGAATGAGATGATCTTTAAGGTCCCTTCCAACCCAGGCCATTCCATGATTTTATGATGAGACAAGCCAGTTTCCTTCTAATCTTGGCTCACAAACACGCCAGGGCCCCTCTGGACCCTCCTCTCTTCACCCCTCATCTCTGACACAGATGATGTTCTTATCTTAGAGGAACTCTAAACAAAACATTCTGAGACGTGTGTGGGGTGGGGAAAGAACAGATGATGAGGAGGGAGGACATCTGGGAGCTGCATGACTTCTAGAAGTAGGCAGAAAACGTGAAGCTGGGGTAACAGAAGTACTGTTGGGGTTGGGGACAACAGAATGAGTACAAAGAGGTGCCTTTGAGGAATGTAACAGTGCAGATTTGGCCCTCATGATGGTGTGAGTGAATTTCTCTTGCCTGCAAAGGAATATAAACACACACATAAAATATATTTTTACAGAGGGAGGCAAAAACACATTGAAAAGAGGTCACAATGTGTATTTTGCCATAACTCTTCATGCTGTATGTTCCACCAGACCATTTCTTCCCCAGTGTTTAGGAGAAACTGGCCAAATGGTGGTAACAGGCTGCCTGCAGGATGGTTTACCAGGCAGGAAGGAGGACTTCCCATCCAGGTTTAGTCACAGGTGCTAAATACCACCTCAATCTTCAGGCCCTTTTTTTTTTTTTTTTTTCAGAGTTGGTCCAGTTGTTCCTCGTTTTTGCTTTTACCAAGACCTTAGTTTTTCAATTAAAAAAAAAATCCTCATGGAGAAATTATGGAGAAAGTATTTTTGGAAAGGAGTTGGGAAAATGATTTGTGTCTCTTGACAGAAACATTTTTATCAGTAATGCATGATGAAAAGATTTCAGTGTGCTTTTTGATAAACAATTGTTTTGAAAAGTAACAAGTTCATAACCTTTTCAAGATTTTTCATTTTTAAAAACAATTACAATAATGAAATTTTTTTTTCTTGAATAGTGATGACAGAAGCTGAAAAACACTAGTCTTGGATTTTAGCAACAGACATTCTTGAAATGCATTTTAACCTTTCTTCCTAAATTTTGTGTCTGTGTTCATCCACAGGGGTGTGCCAGATATTTTGACCAACGAGATTTCTGAGGGATGTGCTTTTATCTTTGTCAGCAGATACACAGAGTTCAGGGCAGGGTCTGTGCTTTGGACAGCTGGTGATTTTTGGCTATTGAACTTAACCAACTGTGAAGATTTTGTTTCAGCAAGTTGGATTTATTTTTTCCTGCCTGGAAAAGGTGCGAACCGTTCTACTTGCAAAACAACCGAGCAAACAACTTGCTAATTAGTCCTTGTATTTGTCAAGGTGATTTCATTATCTTACTGTGCCAGTGCTTCTGACTGGCCTCGGAGACGTGATCTGAAGTACAGGGAAGTGTTTGCCACAGTCAGAACGTTCCAGGCAATCTTGAGATTAAGCGTTTACCCAAGAGCCTGAAGTATTATCTTGGACACTTCTTGGAAACACATGTAAACCAGGATTATTTCCCACCCCTCTGCGCTTGCCTATGCAAAAACTTTGGTGGAGTCTTGAAATTTTTACAGGATTTATTTACAAGTGCATGTAGTGACAGAACAAGGGGAAATGGCTTCAAACTGACAGAGAGCAGGTTTACACTGGGTATTAGGAAGAAATTGTTCCCTGTGAGGGTGGCCAGGCCCTGGCACAGGTTGGGCAGAGAAGCTGTGGCTGCCCCATCCCCGGAAGTGTCCAAGGGCAGCTTGGATGGGGCTCTGAGCAAGCTGGGCTGGTGGAAGGTGTCCCTGCCCATGGCAGGGGGTTGGAATGAGGTCTGTCTTTACGGTCCCTTTCACTCCAAACCATTCCATGATTCTATGAAATAAAATAGGACCATATATCTCTGGACTTTAAAAGTTCTTTATGCCAGAAGAGCATGATGTGTGTTTAAAGAGCCCTTACCTTGTAAAACTAAGATTTTGGAGAAATACACTCAGGCACAAACGGTAAGTTGTTCGAGGACATTGGTTGAGTCAGTTTGTCTTTGCTGCAGACCTGTCCTGGCCACTCCTCAGAGATGGACCCTTACAGGTCGGTCTGGGTTAAAGTCTCACCGTCACAGCTTCTTAAAATTTGGGGTTCCCTCTCTCCCTGCTTGTGGTGCAGCTGCCCTGTAGGTGGGGCTGCTGTTCCACCGGCAGATGTGAACAGATGTGCTGGAGATGCAGCCTCTGCTCAGCTGCACTGACCATCTCCTTCAGCAACACAAGCAACGCGAAGTGACCATAGTTTTAAAATATTTTGTTTTATTAAATGTTTCAAAGAACATAAACATCATATTAACAATTTTATGGCTGAAGTTCACATAATTTGTGATGTCATCATTTTATCTGATTTGAGAGCTCAAAAGATTACGGCTTAACATTAGAAACTTTGTCATTAAGATTTAGAACAGTAAGTTGTCTCGTAGCTAACAAGAGAACAGAAATAGCAGATAGAACTGTAGAAACTTTGGACAGTGGGAGAGTATATATTTTACTATAAACTGGGATCTGCCAGGATCATGTAAGGACAAGAAACCTGCTGGCAGTGGTTTCATGTAAATCTTAAAAACTCAATTCCTAGTTGGCTTTTAAGCAATAGAGAAAAGTGGGATAGTACATCTTTAATTATTCCCCAAACACGCTTTATCTGTTGGATTTTAACTCTCCTAAGTAAGTCTGTGTCACCCTCATACCGATATTTAGCACCATGTAATGGGATATTCACCACTTGGCTTCTGGGGAATGTACAGAATGTTGTTTTCTCTGTGCTAGAATAAAGGGCCCAATTGTACTAAAAGTTCATCCCTGCTTTCAGCGGTAGGACGTCAAGGCTGGAAGAGCAACAGCATGCTTTTGACCATGAAGCTGTAGCTTATTTACAAACAAAAGGATGCCCCCCTCCCTCTTTTCCCAGTTGCTTACTCATGGCAATGAATTGGTTAATAGTACTACAGGTCAGGTTTCCTTTGTGCTGGAAACTGGGGTGTGTTTTAATCACTTTGTCCTAAACTGCAGTGGAACAGTGCACACCAAACGAGCAGAGCATGGCATTTCGGCATGAGCTCCATGACTTTTACCATCTCTGTGTGTTGTCTGGTGCTGAAAGGTGCAGCTCCACACACAGGCATATGTGATCATGTTTTCTTAGATTTCTGGAGGAGGTGGGAGATGGGCCAACAACCTGCAATGCTCCAGTATGTCTGCTACCCTGCATCTCTACCAAGAAACAACTTTATTTTCTTAACCAAGCTATTGGAACAGAGGAGTGAGAAGGAGGAGTGAGGAATTTTATGTTTTTCGTAACCGACAAGCTGGAGATTTGTCAGTCAAAGGGCAGTTTAAACACAGATTAGTTTCAGGGATTGGTTGTGGCTTTTTGTTATCACAAATTAATAAACCCCCCCCCCCAAAACCCCTATACTTGTTAACTGCAAGCTTCTGCCCCTTGCTGTTTGACAGTGAACTGATACTCAGTGTTTCCTTGCTCTGGCACAGCTGCAGCCCCCAGACCAGTGTGTGTGCAGAGTATGAACAGGATGTGAGCTGTGGGTGACTTCTGCAGGCTGCCCACACTGTGGCAGGGGAGAACCCCTGCAAGTTCCAAAGGAAACAATCCCACTCCACTGCCTCGTGGTAGGTGTTTTCTCTTGTGATTGCCAGCACTGCTCTTTATGCTGCCTGTAGATAGCTGGGCAAAGGGCAGAGGAGCGTTTTAGTCTGGCTGTTCTACTACAAGAAACCAAACGGGTACCAAAATGCTGGTAAGCTCCTTCTCCTTGGGGTGGAGTCCTCAGAGTCTGGCAGCTCACAGTTCTCTGATCCTGGAGTGTCCTTTGCCTTGCAGAGCTGTTCTCTCCTATTCTTCTCTCCTCCCCACAGCACTGACCACGCTACCAATGGAAAACCAACCAACCAGCAGAGTTCGAGACCTGCCCAGGGGTGGTAACAGCTCCAGCCTCCAGCCCGGAGTGATACCCACTCCTGAGTTAATTTGTGCACAGCCACCACAGAACGTCTGATTTAACTCAGTGACAGCTGTATTTGGCTTTGCTTTTGGCAGAAGTTTGTGAGTGTACATGAAAGAGCAAGAGTGAGAGCAGAGAAGAAGAGAAGTGTCTCTTACTCGTGTTTTCATGTAGGTGTTTTCCCCAAGACTCAGGTTTCCTCAGAGCACACACAGACCCACTGAGGAGCAAAGCAAACCATCAAAGGTAAGCCACTGCCTGGGGGGAAGGACAAGTTCTTGTGCCAGGCCCAGCTCTCTGTGATGACAGTCACGACTGGCACCCAAAAAGGCCCTCACCACACGCCACTGAGGTGTTCTGAAATACTCCTGTGGTTCAATCACCTGAAACCATCTCAAGCCACAAGAAAATGGATTAGAGATTCAAGTTTCCCCACGTGCTCTGCCTGTGTTAGGCAAGCTAACAGCCTGATCTGCCCCAGGCAAGGCCAGAGCTCTAGAGCAGCTGCTGGCAGCGCTGTGTGGACTGTGAAAGGTCTCCAGAAGAGCAAACACCATCTGCAGCAGCTATGTTTTTCCAACAGCCTAAGCAGCTCCTGCTGTTTTTTCAGGGCTAAGCAGTAGCTTTGCTGTGGCCATTACCCCCAGTAAAATGCTGAAGAGCCCTAAAATGTCACACCACCTGAAACATCTGTGTGTCCAGCAAACCCAGGTCTGGGTGTGCTCAGGTGAGCAAAGATACACCTGAGGTTTGTTGGGACAATCCGGCCTGTGCAAACAGCTGTGCCTATAGGAATATTGTGAGGAATGCATGGCATGGCTGGGGAAGGCAACCTGAGACACCTTCCTCTTAGCAGAGCTCACTGATGTGGGTGTAGCAGCTCTGCACCTTTGACTTTTCTGTGAGACCCAAGTTTCTGTCCTAAGACTTTACGATGCCCTGCCCTGTTGCTTCTCTTTGTGCCTCAGGCAGACACTTGGTATGACTTTTAGGATATCAGTTAAAATTTACTTCCTAATTTTTGAATGGAGGTTCATTTCGAAGTTACCTACAGTTCTGGCTTGCTTTGTTTTTTGGCCTTTCAGGTGAGAGGACTGCAAGGTACCCAGTGACCTGGACTTGAGGAATTCAGCCTTTCAGGAGGAATCCCTACAGCAACCTGCCTCAGCCCCACCCAGATATAATGCCACTAACCTTCCCTTACACTGCAGTGGCAGCACTGGACATGCAATGACTGGTCCCCACCACCTGAACCCACAGCTTCAGGTTTCCCAGGACACCTTGCACAGCACTCCCTGCCAACTTTCTGAAGCTGGAAAACACATTTGAAAGCACATTTTCAAGGCAAGAGCTTAAGAAATTTGCAACTTAAGTAAACTGGGTGCTTGATCTAATTAATCTAAGTGTACGCAGAAGTAACGTGTGAAGAACACAGAGGTCTGTGGTAGGCAGAGACAGAGTCCTGCATGCTGGACACCGTGTTTCTGGTCAGGTTCTGCTGCAGGCATCCCCTAGGAATTGCTTGAAATTAGACCTCTGGGGAAGATTAATTCCTTGCATTTTTACAAAGACTTCTGAACTACCTTGAAGGTCTAGGATACAAATACACTGTCATCATAACTCAACTCTTCCCTTCCCTGCCAAAAACAAGTATAATTTTTGAAGAATGCCAACTGTGTAAATACTCTGCTATTCTCAGCTCTCAGAAGAGCAACTGTGCCACTTTGTTGTAATGTAGCATTACTTTTTCAGACAGCCAGCACAACATAAGACTAGAGAAACTGGGTGCTGCATTGTTTCAAAAACCAGCTGCTTTGAAGTCTGATAATCTTAGAGTGCTTGTTCAGTGTTAGCTGAGTAAAAACTATGTCAGTATTAGCTTTGACTCTGAAAACCTGACAGCACGATGAATTTCTTGGTGTTGCACTAAGGCTGTTGTTGCAGCAGGTCCTTTGAAGAAAGCTCTCTCTCTCTGCCCCCATGGGAATTCACACTTCACTAGGTAAAACTTCACTAGGAAGGTCCTTGGGTTTCTTTCTAAATTACAATTTAGGACAACTCCCCGGTACGTGGCTGTTTTTACAGAGGAGTCACGAGTCACAGGATCGTTTAGGTTGGACCTTTAAGATCACTGAGTGAACTTCTTCTCAACAAAAAGAAGTTTCAGACTTTTTAATGCCTACTGACAGGAGTGGCAGCAGAACTGGCCCCATGGTGTTTGCTCCATGCATGTCTTTACACTTTGCCTGTGGAAGTGATCGACTGCAAAGTCATTTAGCTGCAATGAAAGCGAGAAGCACAGTATCAGACTAGTTTTGAGTTACAGAGAGAGAGGTTTTCTGCAGACAAATCCGAAGGAAAAAAAGATCTATTCTGCAAAAATAATAAAGTTTCTGATTCCTTCTTCAATCTTGCAGGAAGTCTTCATCCTCAAGAGTTAATACAGCACTTTTCAAGATCCCAAAAATGTTCTGAGCATATGTGATAAATGCAAGACCTGGATTTTTTAATGGGCTGAAACTTTAAACAGAGAGAAGGAGAGACCTCTCTGTAAGAAAGCAGATTGTGAGTAGAATTACCACAGGTGTATGAATTGTATGTGTCTTCAGTTATGGCTTGAAAGCATCAGTCCTCAGTAGCAGTATAGGGCAAGATCTGAAAACTGTTCACTGGCCTAGTGTAACTCATCTTTTCCCCCCTCTACGTTTAGAAAAACTGAAAAGGTGAAATCTTGCTTTTTCAATAAGGTACCATTTCATTGAATGAGAATGAAGAAACAGCCTCTTTAGGAAGACCTCTCACAGGTTAATTTTCTTGGCTGGGTCTTCTCTGATGCAACCTTTTCTGCAAGGTTGTATACTTTAAATTTGCCTCTTTTAGGGAAGAAGATGGGATTAAAGATAGCCTAGGTAGTGGTACATGGGAAGACAATGACTTTGGTTAATCCTTACTCTTGCACATCAGACTCTAGATGAAGGGTTCCAGCCTGACCTGTTCTTAAAGCTTCGGTTATGGCTTTAAAAGTTGGCCTGGTCCTATGGAAGAAAGACCACCATGTATTAAAGCATTAGTTAAATTAAAAGGATGAACATGAAACAGTGCACAATAAATGCCAGCTGCTGTTGGAGGGAGTGGATTTTTCTGCTACTGTCAGACCCCGATGCCCACAGTTGCTGATTAGAGGAGATGGAGGTCCTTCTGGAAGAGGCTGGTTGCTGATGGATGGCTTCAGTGCCTCAGGGTGCTGGATGCCCTGAAGTAGGAAAGAAACTTGTAGCAGAGGCTCACCACAAAGTACCAGATGTTCCGAGCCATCTGTGACCTGGCGATGAAGATGCGCCAGATGATCACGAGGAGGGTGGTGTTGAACGCGTATCGGATGTTCCTCAGCCTGGGAAAGAGAAAGAGGCACCTTATGGACAAAGACACAAACAGCAAGAGGCTTGCTTGACCTTCTACAGGTAAATTTGTGAGAAATCCTATCTACAGCGCTCATCCTTTCCTGCCTCAGTGAAGACACTGTGCCAAAGAGGTCCCTGCCGTCATGCCGAGGATGGTGCCGAAGTCAGAGTAGAGGGAATGGTCAATGGGATAGGTGGAACACCTGTACTGGACTGCTTTGTACTCTCATTTAAAGCAGAACAAAGTCATACTGAGAGGCTTTTCTTTAGGACAGTCTATGTCCAATACTTTCTGCTTTGGTTTGTTGTATGAGCTGCTTCTCACTCTGCAGGATTGGTGTCAGGCTAGAGGACCTTTGCAGGAGCTGCTGAATAAGGGTCTCTTATTTGGGTGAAACCTCTGGCTTTTGTGTTGTGCAATTACTCAATAATAATAAATGGTCTTCACTTCTGCAGTACTGTGGCACTGGGATTGTGTTTTGGGAGGGGAAGCAGTTTACAGCACCTATTTCATTGACTTTTTAAGATGCTGCTGATTTTGGCCTCCTTCCCTTCTGTCAGGCAAAAGTTTCTGCAGTCCTCTAATTCTCACTTTCTCAGTGCTTAACCAAGGGAATAAAGCTTCATACCCTAAGTCCTCAAGACTGGTTCAATTTTTGTGGAAGTCCATTTTTCAATTTTCTTTTTTAGGTAAACTTTATCAGTGCACTACACCACACTGCCTGTCTGGACTATGAGGCAGTTACTGGCCTGTTACTGAGGTTCTTATAAACGACCCATGAACGATGACCTTATTTAGGATTCCTTGCTATGACAAACTGTTGCCACCAGAGATAAGCTATTTATCTCCATATTATTCAATAATAATGATAATTATTGCAATGTAACTAGAATTATTTCACTCAAATGCCATCCAGGGTAGCTGGGAGGTCCTGTCCTTGTCACTGGGGAGGACTTACTTCCGTAAGTGCTGCTTTGCTGCTGGAATGCCAGCCATGTCCTCATTTAGCAAGTACTTCTTTGCTCCTATGCAGTAGCTCTCAATGTACTCTGACCAGTGCAGCTGACGGACATCGAAGTTGTACACCTGGGATTTAAAAGGCAAAGAGCAAGAGTTAAACACCAGAGTTCAAAGCAAGTTCGCTTTAAGTATCAATTCTTCATTGAACTCTGCTGCTGACAAGGCCCTCTCTCTGGAATTCTCCAAGTCACCAAGTTTCCAAGAAGACATGTATTCCACAGCTGTCAATTAATGTCTTACTCAGATGACAATTTGGGCAAAGCAAGCAGAAATTTAGTGTTAGCTGACAGAAAATAAAGATATTTATCTTTCAGGTGGCACTTTTCCCATAAATACATGTATTTGTACACACAAACACACAAAGTCAGGGACCAAAAATGGCATTCCATTAGATGCGAAAACCTCCGTGCAGTTTTTATGTGTCACTAGAATTATGTGTAAATAAATTAACTGGACACTGAGTCCACAGGTGCCTCTGCATCAGTGCTCCTTTCTGCTGTGCTGCATTCTCTCTTGGCAGCTACATCAACAGAAGTCGAGGTAATGGGTCACTCTGGTGTTTGGCATAAAAACAAATCTCATTGCTGAGGCTTAATTTCAGATGCTTATCCTGGACAAACTGTTAGCAAGCTCTCAGGCAGTTGTCTCTCTATTAGAGCCAAGAAAGACTTTGTAAAGAGATTTTCACAGAATCACAGAATGGGCTGGGTTGGAAGGGACCTTAGAGACCACTGGACCATGTTCCAATGCCCTCAAGCACAACCAGCTCCCATCCTAGTATGTGGGTTTCCTCTACACCTGCTGTAGTCACAGCAGTGCCACTGCCCTGAGAAATCAGAATTTGCTTCATGCACATCCTCTGTGGATAAGGGAAGAAAACTCTGAATTCTGCTACTGGGAGTCTCTGCAAGAATTTCATGATGTGATTGAGTGAAACCAGTTGATGTGAATGTCTAAGTACCTCTTTGCAAGGAAATGCTGCCCCAAGGTGCTTCAAAGATTATCACAAATCTACTCTTCCAGTTACAACCCCTCTCTTAAGGAGTAGTATTTCAAACATGCAAAGACTACAATAGAGCCTGACATTCTGCAAATTAATTGCTCTCTGGGGACTTGAATAAAACAGGAACTTTCTTCATTTTGTTCAAGGTAATACACTGTGTTAAATTAAATTTCCGTAAGCAGTGCCTTTTAAAAGTGATGTGGATGAAAATGTCAAAGCCTTTCAAGTGATTTCCATCTAGATCACCCACCATAGCTGCCAGGTTAACTGGAGAGCCTTCAGTGACTGGCCTGTCTCACAACACAGAGTAGCCCAGCTCAGGAGAAAACATTTTCCTCTAATAAATGGCAAGTTCCTGAGAAGTTATTTAATAAAATGAGGAAATAAATTATTGCAGGTTAAAGTAAATTCGAGTCATCTGGATGTCATTCAAAAGCTCACCAATACACCAAAAATAATTGCTGCAGATGAAAAGAACTGGAGATGAGCAATCCATACGCAGGGCATACTTACCTTCTTGTCCTCTGTGTTAAGCTGACTCATTAACATATTCATATTATCCGAAGACCAATTCCAAGACTGGGTGGAGAAATACTGCAGGAGCGTCATAGACTTGTGCAGTCGATTGATGATCTTCATCATTCTGGAAGGGAGGAGGAGGGTCAGAGGTGAGCACGAGGGCTGACCTCATGCAGAGGTCGGTGTTTCCATGTGAACAACCATGGCAATTCCTCAGCAGCACTGCCCTGCTGCTCACTAGGCTGAGAACGTGCTCAGCAACTCTGAACTGCTCCAGCTGAGGTCTAGAGCCTAATGCTGCCCAGCTCTTGCTGCTGGCTCAAACATGGGTCCAAATATGCATTTTCCATTGATGTCTGACTTACTGGTCTGAATAAAGGTTGGGAACTGAAAGGGCTGAACCTTGAAACAAGGGCTGGAAGCCACATCTGCCTCAGGTACCATGTGTGGAGTGACGAGCCCATCTGGAGTCAGATGAAGTTTCCACAGTAGGCTGCAAAACCACAAGGGTGTATTGCTTGCCTCCTGAGGTGGATGCTTCCCCTTCCACCACATAAATTCTCTTCTGTTTCCAAACATGAGTTGTCTGCTGAACAGGGCTCTGATTTTTGGAGTTAGGTCCAGTACAGAGGTGAGTGTATCTGCAGTATGAACAAGCTCAGAAGTCAACTGCTCAGTTTCACATACAATCAGAGAATCATAGAATGGCCTGAGTTGGAAGAGACCTTCAAGATCATCTTGTTCCAACCCCCTGCCACGGGCAGGGACACCTTCTACCAGCCCAGAGCCCCATCCAACCTGGCCTTGGACACCTGCAGGGATGGGGCAGCCACAGCTTCCCTGGGAAACCTGTGCCAGTGTCTTACCACCATCACAGTAAAACAATTCCCTTCTGGCATCTAATCTTAATCTACTTTCAGTTTAAAACCATTACCCATTATGCTACAATTACACTCCATGATGAAGAGTCCCTTCCCATCTTTCCTGTTGGTCCCCTTTAAGTGCTGAAAAGCTGCTGTAAGGTCTCCCTGGAGCCTTCTTGTGTCCAGGTTCTCTCAACCTGTCCTTATAGGAAAGGTGCTCCAGCCCTCTGAGCATCTTTATAGCCTTCTCTGGACTCACTCCAACATATCTTTCCTGTCTTGCTTCAGGGGCACAGCTGCTGAACATGGACCCTGGATATACATGTTCAGGTCTCTCACGTGTCTTGGCGCTTTCTTATTATTAATTTTTTCTATAAAAGGGGATGACAGTAATGCTGTCCTACCTTGGAGAATTATTTTACAGTTTCCCCAACTGTCATGAGCACAAAAGGCCTCTGGCTGTTGTTTTGCAGAGCGACGTACAGCGCTCGGTCAGTCTGGAGAGAACACCCTGTTCCCTCAGACTGGGTGAGGGCGAGAGAAAGCATTAAAAGGATGATTTCTGTGGAAAACAGAGCTGTTTTCATGAGAAACTCGGAGCTGCCCAGAGGGTAACAGGGCTGCTGTGACAAATACAAGGCGGCAGGCGGGGGGACGACGGTGCCAGGCTGGGCTGTCCCCACGCAGACGGCACTGCCACGACGATAAGCACTGAGAGCAGCAGAGAAAGACACAATGAGTCCATCAGTTCAGAGGAGAACTGTGCAGCCTTCCCAGAGCCATCTGAAAGAGCTCTACAGCCTTACTGAGGCACTCAGAACTAAAGTGCCTTTCATTCCAGAAGCAAAGTGCACCATGAGATTAAAGGAACCCTCGTTCTCAGGAGCTGCATGAACACCGACTGAATGCAGTTTATCTAAACTACTCTAAAATTATTTCAGACTCACCTTCCTGATTGTGCCTGTGTAGGCAAGGACTGTGGGGCAAAGCTTTGAGGGTATATCACTACCTTTTAGGAACCTGGGAAACACAGACTGAGATCTGAAGTTGCCCCTCAAAGTGGCTCCTCAAAAGCCGTGAGTATCTTTAAAGCACTTAGAACTAATGGAATCTGACAGAAAAAAAACATGACATGACAATCAAGAGTGTGTCCCCACTTATGTTGTGAAAATATGCTGTCCCCATGGCCTGCTGTCCATGTGAGCAGAGTAAACTCTGACTGTAGATCTAACCAAAGCAGCATCTCTGGGTGATAAAAGTAAGGGCCAAAAAGAGAAAAGAAGCATCTGAAGAGGCATCTGTGAAAACTGTTTCGTGTCAGCAGCCTGAGCTCAGATGTTGTGACTCGATATTCAATATATGAATTGAATTCAATACTGAAAACTCTGACTAATCTGGATGAAAAAAACATCTACTGGAAAACATCAACCAAGTAGAAACATGTTTTTCTACAGCCTCTGAGAGAGGTGATGGCAAAGGTTTCTGACAGAGTCTTCACAGTGAAGGAACTAAGAGGAATAAAGCACAGATTAGTTGTCACTATAGCCTTAAAAGGTTACACTTCAGCAATGCATCTTGTCTTCTAGAAAACTGTTTACAGCAATGATTTATTTTCTCCTACACAGAGCCTTGCATGAGCAGATTCTCAGGTGTGACAGACTGTCCCAAGAGACTACTAATGATATAAACCACATTATGCTCTAAGTGATGGGTGGACGTGCAGCTCTCACAGTAAGCCATTTAGGGCAGTTTTACTCAACATCTGGCAATTTATGGGAAATGAGGGTACACCAAAAATAAGCTTCCCAGGAGAGGCAGCACACAGAAGTCTAAAATTAAGGAGATGGCTCTTGTACCTACCCTTTGGTAGATATGTGACAATTACAGGAGGAACTGCAGCTGAGTTCCTCTGAACTACCCTGTAATTCAAATTAGTGAAGATCATTGGCTGGTCCTGAAGATACAGTAGCCTTAACAAAACCGTAACCAGCTCCCAGATAACCTATTCCATATGATAACCCATCACCTTATGATGAATATGAATACAGAAGAGATCTGAAGCCCGAGTCTTGATCCTGGAAAAGAAATCTCTCCTTTCTGCTTGCAAATCTGGCACAGGGTCATGGGAAGAATTCTAGAAACTGCCATGAAGATGGCTTGTACTTCAATGGATGAGAGTGACAACTGGGAAGAAAGTGAAGTCCGGGTGCTCTATCTGAAGTAGAGGGAAAAAGTAAATGGAAACTTTCAAGGAGGCTCAGTGACTCAGTCAACTGTTTGGGTTTTTTTATTATCATTATCTGATGTGGCTTATTGCCCTTAAACCATAAAGGTTTGATATTTAGTTGGCTAGGAAAAGAAGAAAGAATGAGCTGCTACCATGCTTTCTACCACACTGCAGCAATGGATGAGCTTAAGTTGAGCATAAAAAGAAAAGGGGAATTATATTAAAAAAAAAAAAAGAAAAAAAGACTTGGTGAACTCACACCTTCATTGCTGGACTGTGTTTGCTCAAGCTGCAAATCTTAAAGTTCAGATCATGCCAAGGTCTGTTTGACATTTAAGTATAGTGTTGTGGGCAATGTCCATTGGCTACTTATGTCACTCAACTTTATGTCAATTGCAATGGCAGTGCCAAAATCTTATTGCTGCCCATTGCAACAGAGTTTGGGGATTCCAACCTACTCCTGCTCATTTTTAGCTCACCTGTATTTCTAGGGTCATGCTTGCCTCCTGGATAACTGGAAGTCTTATGAACTGATTTCCCTCCAAAGCAGGATGGCAGGGAGAAATCAGAGCAATGACATCAGTCAGTGAATTCCCTGCAAACAGTTAAATCCAGCTTCCTGACTAGCAGAGAAGCCCAGGAGCAGCTGACATCCACACAGTGCTGGCATGCTGCTCTCATGATGCAAAATGAATTCTTCTCAGTGGTGGCAGGGAGTAAAGGAGGACAATGGCTGGAGTTATGTTACTTCCACGAGGATTCCTTCCACATGGGACATGGCTATCACTGTTCCTCCAAGGCTCAAATACCACCTGTAATGGTAAGCTGCCCTCCTAAATACAATTCAGAATTTCAATAATTTTCAGATTCTTAGATTTCAGGGTGCTGGCCTAGTTCTGGAAACAGCTAATTATGCACCTCATTTACAGGTTAAAAAATATTGGCTGGGATGTTCCAAACCTTGCCAGTCCCATGTCCTTATGACAGAGAGGGACAATCACATGGGGCAGTCGCAGTGCTGGAGATCTGGCTATACAGAGGACAGCCTTGGGAACATCTGAAGAGTCTAAAACCGAGTTTAAAAGATGTGCTGTTCCCCAGGCAGTGGAAAGGGTGGGAACCCTGGGCCGTGCTTAGCTATGGCCATGCATTTGCTTTCTTCTTCTCAAAGCAAGAAGGTAAGAGGACAATCAGGGACTGCAGGCTGAGGCAGCCAGCTGCCATCACAGGTCAGAGATCTGCTCTCCACACCTGTGGCAGGCGTGCAGGAGGCTGAAGGCACTTTCAGCCTGGGCTTACCTGGGCTTCCTCCCCGTGAGCCTCATGTACAGGTCGTAGAGAATGGCGGGCGCCTTGTGGCTGACAGTGATCCAGTACTGGTTTATCAAGTAGCTGGAGGTCATGTGAGCATTGGGAGTGCGAAAGGCTTGCTCCAGAGGGTTCCTCTTGAACGTGGACATGACATACTGCCCTGGAAGGGAACAGGCATGGACCTGAGAATCACTCAATTCCAGCTGGGTACAACCACAGCAGCATGAAGAACAACCCAAGCTGCTGAGCTTAACTCCCCCAGCCCACAGCCCTCTGAGCTGTGAAACCAGAGCTTGGGCAACATCATCTCATCGTCCCTTCTGGCATGAAAACTGGTGACCCCACCTATTGACTGTTTAAAACAATCCTACTCTAGACAAAATCCTCCTTATCAAAACACCAAAATGTAAAGGAGGAAAAGCAGCCAGTTGTAGCCGAAATTGCTTTGAGGAGCTGCAGTTCTGCTTTCACCTGTAACAGATGCAGAAGAAATTGTTAAGTGCTGACATCTCTTCAGATCACTGAAAGCACACTGTGATGTGCTAGAATAAAACAAAACCGACATTTAATTTCTTACCAGATTTCCAAAGGGGCTGATGTCTGTGTTAGTCTGAGTCAGGGACAGGTCACTTACACACACAGGGTGCTGCCTCTCAGAAGACTTCATTATATCCTTTCAAACCACATCTGACCCACAACAACAAATACCTCAGCCTGTTTTCAAAAGAGCTCTGGATGCTCTAAGGCAGCAAACTGTCTTGTACTCTTACCTTGAAAACAAGTAATAGGGTGATAATCTTCCACTCCCTTTGCACGATGAGGCACAGACTATGTTGGGTCCGATTCTGAGCTCCTGCAATGGCACAGTGCCACAAAGTGGCATCTAGATGTGCATATCTGGGGCATTTGCATATTGCAGAGGCTTAATAGAACCCCAGGAGTTGAATATAAGACCATCATCCTAGGGACTGATAAACAGATGGTGCTCCTATTCCTGAGCATCAGTGAGCTCAAGAAAGAAGAATATGTGGGCTTTTTTCACTTTTTAAAAAATTGATTCGGGACTTAACGACATCAATCTGTGCTCATATTATAGTTTAGTCTCTAAGCTTATGTTACAAATAGAAAATCAGATGAGAATTTGCAAGTCACAAGAAACATCCAGATCATCCTCAGATAAGCAGATTTCAATCACAGCATTCAGCAGGACTCTTGTGTCGGTGGTCAGCTCATTACTGCGCTTCAAGCAGTGACTTTTGCTGTATTTCTTCTAAGTAGCAGCAACCAGGGGAGACCTGCTAGCCACTTGCATGCTATGCTGAGACACCAAAGACTTCTAAAATAGTGCAATTTAATTTTAGTGTGAGTTCATAGTTTTTGTATCTTGCTCACGGCAAGTTTAATGGCTGAAGACTGGCTCTCCTGGAACTCATCTTGCATCTGATTAGCTAAAACTCACTGCCATCCCTTCTGTTCTACATGGCCACACTGCAATGATGTGGCTATCCTGTGGTCATCTCATGGCCTGTGGTGCAGAAATCCTCCCCTTTGCAGCACGTTCTCCCAGAATGGGAAGGATTAGCAAACAGCTCCTGTTGAAAGTTTCCCATGTAGTTGGCAGGGAGGGATTGCTGGAGTGGTTTCACTGAAGGTTTGGAAAGGTGGTTACTCCTGGTAGGGGGTGGTGACAAACAGCCTGGGATGAGCTGCTGGGAAGGAAGGCACTGTCCTGGCCCAGCTCTTGGCGGTTTGTCTCTGTCCAAACACTTCACGAGGAGTTACACTTTGAAAACATCACAGCTGGCTTAAACACAGAGAGATCTGCTCCTAGCTTGGAGCAGGCTCTGTATCTCTGCCTGTCCAAGTAGCTCATGGGTCAGCAGACCAGTCCCATAAACTCCGCTGCTTCTCCCTCTGAGGAAGTTCCTCCAAGAGGCACTTCATATCCCAGGTTATCTTTACAATCTCATTAGCTTATCAATATTTAAGTTCATTTTAGTTCATTTGGTAAGGTTATTTCCTAATGGAAACCCATCAGCTTAACTGGGCACCCTGATACTTTTTAAATGGTGACAGTTTTGATAGTGTCTGCAGAATGTATTGATAGCTGTTTATTCAAATCCTGATGTTACTACACTGCAGGTGTAGTTTTCAGCTGTAAACTGGCTGAGAAGGTTTCCCTTTGGAACCATGTTAAAGACATTACTTTTCTCTTTGCGGATTTTTTTGGTATCTTTGGCCAGGAAAGCAAGAGAGAGCTAATGAGTACACGGAAAACACAGCCCTTGTCAGTTCAGATCATCAGCCATACACCACATTCACACAGATCAGCAACACCTTCGTCATCTTGGTCACTTAAGGCTTGTAGCAGAAAATGCAGCTGTACTAGAGGAGCTACAGTACTATGCTGTGGTAGTGCTTGGTGTGAGAAGATAAGCCAAGAGCAGATGAGATACCTGCTGAAAACTCAGGAAAAATTCTGGAAGTCAGGAATGGAAGTGGTTTTGTTCTGAAATGCACAGAAGTCATCAGTGAGACCAACATGAAAGACGTGCTGGGAAGAAGTCAGAGGAACACTGGTGTTGTGTAACTCGGAGCAGTTAATGCTATGGGAGTTTTCTTTGTGAGCCTCCCTTGCCCTGGCTTGCACTGACTCAGCACAGTTGCTCTGCCTCCTCATTTCTGGAAAGGTTTCAACTCAGCAAGTCTCTTATGCTCCAAGAGTTTGTTTTGGAGAGGAAGAATCAGATGGGTAAGAAAACCCCAAACCAGAAACATGTCACCTCTAGGGCCTACTGAAACAACTTTGGTGGGTGGATGCTCTTTCCCCTTCGACCACGGCACAAAAATGTAGCAACAAATTCTACAACTCCAGGGCAGATTCTGCAGGGGGAGAATCAGACACTGGTCTTGCCCAGGTAGACTGTCAAGGATAAACTGAAATAAAGTTTTCCCACACTGAACACGATTTCACAGCCTGCTGTAAGGTTTAGTTTCGAGGAGGATTTGTAAAATGTACTTCACAAGGTCAGGCTGGCAAGACTTTCATTGCAGCAAAGTAGAATATGCTTCTTCAGATTAATATTTAGTTGTCTGACCCCATTTTTGTAACAGCAGGGAAAATAACAAGAAAATAAGGAGAAAACCTCAAGGCATAGAATTATTTGGAAAGAGAAATAAATCAGTTAAGGTTCCTTTTAACACTAGAGCTTTTGTCTGTGTTTGGAGAGCTCTAGAATGAACTGCCTTGCAATGGATGTTTAAGCATGGACTCTCTTCTACATCTCCCTCCCTCCCTCCAAGCTCATCACCTTTGTACTCAGAATGTTGCAGGCTCAGTCACTTCTGTTCCTTACCCTGGGTACCCTCAGCCTGATCCAGTTTCAATTTCTCTGCTGCATCTTTCTCTTTCCTCCTCTTCCCCTGCAAAATCCCTACTCTGTTATGTTCACCTGCCATTCCTTTATCTGATCCTGGTATCCCTATCCAGGTAGCCCAGGTGCTCCCCTCTGCAAACCCCACGTCTGATTTGCACCAGAACACTCAGTCCCATGCCAGCTGATCCCCATTCCCCACCAGTCCCATGCCAGGTGACCCCTGTATCCCATCCTGGTTTCTCAGAAGCTTCCAGACTCTCTCTCATGTCCCTCCAACCTGATGACCAGTCACAGACCCTGTTCTGGTCAACCTTCCCGGACCCCATGAGCAATCTAGATTGCCTTTCCCTCTGCTGATCATGTGCCTCCTGTAGGTTTAGATCAAACAGTTTTTCACACTGAGTCAACAGAGAAACTCTAAAAAATCTGCAAAGCCACTGGAGGTAGAAACCTGGCCTCAGACATTTCAACCTGAAAGACTGACAGAGCTGAACACAGTTGGAAACAGGCTTGCAAAAGAAGGTGACAACTCCAGTAGCACATGCTGCCCCACAGGGAAGGAGGGCACTGGTGGGTGAAGTTTGGTTCTTCTGGGACCCAGGGACTGGAACCAGGGGCTGGACTACTCAGCGGTAACTATTTAAGAGAGATGATGGCTCTGAAAGGCCTGTTGGAAGTGCATGTTGTGAGACTGGCTGCCTAGAAGCCAAGAGGGAGTGGGCAGAGAAAGTGATATGAATGGTTTGAGAAGGTCTGCCTCATATATAAAGAAGATTTTAGAATTACGTGTATTTACCAAAAAGAAGTAGGAAGGAGACTGAATAGAGAATTCAGATTTGATGGCTGGTCATAACATCCTCACGCAGTACATCTTTCCCCAACTCATTTCTTAAATGATGCAACATCTTTAAAGACAAAACTTTGCATTTTCACACTCCACCCTAACCCTCTGCAACACGCTGTTCTCAGGAAAACTGTGGCTGCAACACGTGACAGAAAAAGCTCCGCAGTGTCACCCAAAGAGAAAATTTCAGTCCCATCACACAGCTGAATTGCTTATAGCAGCTTCTGCTGCCTCCAGATGATTTCATTGCTAAACCCACAGTTATAAGCAGAGAAACAGAGTAAGATCAATTACAAAGCATTAATACATTGCTGTTTTCACCAGTAAATTTACACTGAAATTGGATTAAGAAATGAAACCTCAGGTAGCAGTGCTATGGTGGCTGTTGCTGAGGTAGCAGCCTAGGAGATTTGCATTCACTCCTGTGTAAAAGCCACAGAAGATCTGTGACTAACCACAAGATTTTATCTCTCATTAAAAAAATACCACTGCCAGGAACTCGGTGTGATGTTCTCAGCACTCAGGCAGTTGCTGAAACCTCTTCCCTGCTAGACCACCTGATCAAATACCATAGTTAAAACATTTATTCTATCAATGTAATTATGGTCTGATTTTCTGCTTTCTTAGTTTGCCACATAAATAATGCAAGAACAAAAGCAAAGCAAAGGCTGAGAGGTGGAACACCCCAGTGCTGACCTGTCAGCCTCCTGGATTTAAAGCACAAAGATATGAATGAATACACAGCAAAGCAAATCTGGCCTGTAGATCTGTCCTGCCTGTCTGTAGCCTTTCACAGTACACAGCTGAGCCAGACTCTGCTGCTTGGCTTCAACATGAGTTTTCTACTGTAAGTTGGTCAGAATCTGTCTCCCTTTCTTTCCTCCCTACCTTGGGAAGACATGCACCTGAAGAAAAGTCAGGAATGAAAATAATTTGATCGTTTCTACTGACAAAATTCATGGTCAAAAGGCAAACTGTTCCTGAAGCACACCTGTCATCTCNGGACACTTCCAGGGATGGGGCAGCCACAGCTTCTCTGCCCAACCTGTGCCAGGGCCTGCCCACCCTCATAGGAAGAATTTCGTCCTAATCTCTAACCTACATTTCCCCTCTTTCAATTGATACCCATTACTCCCTGTCCTTATTAGAACCTTGATAGTAAATGAAAACTAGTATATTATTTGCCCTGGCACAGGTTGGGCAGAGAAGCTGTGGCTGCCCCATCCCTGGAAGTGTCCCAGGCCAGGTTGGATGGGGCTCTGAGCACGCTGGGCTGGTGGGAGGTGTCCCTGTCTATGGCAGGGGGTGGAACGAGGTGATCTTTCAGCACTCAGCATTCTGTCACTCTGTGATTCTCCAAATGATTGCAAAGCACAAGAACCCAACAGTGAGCAACTCCAGGAATGGGATAGAATGTCCTGTTAGGGTCACACAGAGCAGCTTCTCATGGAATTAAGGGGGTGGTTCACTGTTCCTTTTTGCAACCCCTTTAAAACCTGAGAGTAGCCAAGCATGTGTTTTGCTGGGTTGTTCCATGATAGTATCCTCAAGGAAAGCTGAAGAGAGGTTTTCCTGAGCTGAATGCTCAGCACCAGGAGCCTTTCCTCCCTGGACCCTCACTGACTGCAGCTGGGCCTCCCACACACAGTGGAACGGCAGACACTGAATCCCACCTGAATACTGGAAACCACTTTTTCAAAGCCTGTCTGAAGAATCCTATTGATGTTTGACAACTGTGAGGAACATGATGTTCTGGATTTAAGTTAGACCTTACCCATTTCTCCCCAGAAGAAAGGGTTGATTCCACCTGTTGTGCAGTTGTACACCAACAAGTTTTTTGGTCTGGAAAAGAGAAACAAGTATTATTTTAAGGTGTGAAAAAAAGCACCCAAAGCTTTATTAATGGAGCATGAAATTTAAGGACCAAAAAACCAGTAACATCAGCTCATGAAAAATGCAGAAGAGGGCATTTTTCATCCTGGAATCATAGGATGGTTTGGTTGGAAGGAACTTCAAGGATCATTTCATTCCAAGTGCCTGCTGTAGGCAGGGACAATCCCACTAGATCAGGCTGCTCAGAGCCCCAAAACCCTCTTGCTGTGAGCAGGATTCAAACCTTCTTAGGGGATCCCTACTGAATTTTGAGTCCAACACCTTCACCCTTTGGCCATCACAGATGAAAATACAGCAAAATACGAAGTTTTCATAAGATTCAGTCAGATTCTGCAAGGCATACAAAGTTTATAAAGACAGATGGGGTTAAAGAAACCTACCTATCATCAAAAACTGTAAAAGTTGTACAGAAAGCATGCACATCAACAATTTCTGATTTTTTAAAAAACTAGTTTCTCTGAGTATATAGTAAAAAATTGGCCCAAGCCAACCTCAGGGACACACTGTGTATTTTGCAATCATTTACTTAATGGATATGATTTGTGCCACTTTTTAAGCATCATTTGTTAGGGTAGGGATTACAAAATCAATCAACTTCAACAAAATTCTCATTTTCATACCAAGCAAAGTTTGTTTTTTGGGCCATGGAACTAAACACAGATCACACTAGTCTCATTTCTTCCTTCAACGTAAGGCAAGAATTAGTCAATTAAAGCACAAACTGCCACTCCCTCAGTGGCTCAGGCCCATTAAACACCAATAAGGAGGATTTCTCCATTTTCCCATCCTCCAGAGAAGGGTTCTTCCTTCCCTGATGACTTTTTTCCATTCTTCACACTCCAGCTGAGTCAGTGACCTGGGTGGACTGTAGGGCTTTGTAGTGCTTCTACACTATGCAGTGCAGATTGCAATTCACTGCTAAGTTTTAGAATCTGATTGCTGCTGGTAATGTCACCTGCCCTGAAAGATACCCACTTTCCAATTAAACGATTAGACAACAAAAATAAAACAATTTAAACCATACACACTATTCTTCAAGACAGCACCTGAACTTGAAACTCTTTCAGAGAAATCAAATTTACAGAATGCTCAGGCTTCATTTTTGTAAACAGATTGCCAACCTCGGGGTTGTGCCCAGAGCTTGAAATCAAGTTCCGCAGTGGCTCCTTTAGCCTGATAACTGTGTGGGAGCCAGATTAAACCCATGTGAGAACTCAAAAAAACAACACTTCTCCACCATGGCTAGAGCCAGGGAGTGTCCCTGTGCACTGAGGTACAGTCCCTCAGCACAGGAGCCTCTCCTCTCCCAGTTTTAGTTATAGACTGGCAGTTGCCTCCTTTGTCTGGAGGCTCTTTGGTGTGCATGTGGGGAGCAGCTGGGTTTATTTTTCCCAAGGGGAAGCTGGTTTTATTTTTCCCAGACCACGCTGCTTTGTCTGTTGCTGATGGAGGCGGACAAAACGATGACAAAAATAAATCTGAAGAGCTGGTGAGCTGCCCTCCAAGGTCCTTTTAGGATCCCCATCTTTAGCTTAATGTATGGAGCTCTTTCCTACCCTCAGCTAAGAGGGTTTACTCTGTCTTTCAAAGTGAAGTACTTCTGCCTTTTACTTGCCTGGTACTGATTTCTCAGAGCTGGATAAACCTCCAGAATAATTCATGTAGTTCACTCTGTAGAACTTCCTACCTAATGATTTAAGGTCAGGGCAGAATTTCACAGGAAACGAACTTAAATCCTTAATGTCACCGATACATACCCTTTTCTCAACGACACAAAGAAGGGAGATTTTTTACATCACATAACCTATTGCATAAGCCCAGAAGATACTTATATTGTGCAGTGTTTTCCAAGGAAAACATGCAAAGCATTTTTACCAAGACAACTCTGGAAGACTTTTGGAAAGCAACTCAATAAGGAAAAGAGGTCCAAAAAACAGCTGCTGCAGAGCTCTTGGCCTTCAGAGGAGAGACTTCTGAGAGATCGACCTGTCAGCTAAGCCTAGATGGTACCAAGAAACAGGTCTCACCTGTAGCTTTGGAGATCTCCTAACTCTAAAACCTGCCTTCACTGCTCCTCTACACTCTGTCCTTCCCAACCAAGGGGGAGGAAACGCAAACAAGGGAACGAATCAACCAGGTTTTCAATGAGCTTCTGGCTCCCTTTCAGGTGCAGGTACAGGTTGTGGATGTCCCTGTGTGGCCAAAAGCAGGAGCCCCTTCCCACCTGTGCACGGCCGTGTACCACCCTGCTGCCAGGGTGAGGTTGATGGCGACGTCCACCGGGATCATGTCGGCCACCGCTTCGTTGTTGGCGATGACGGTCCGCAGGATCCCTTTGCCAGCCTGTGGGACAGAGGGAAACAGTCACCAGGGGCTAAGATTGCCCTGGCAGGATTTCAGGGACTGAATGCACACCATCACGCTGGTGGTTTTCAAGCCAAGCATGTCCTGCAGGAGATTGTTTGTTTTCTGGGACAGCAAAGATGGATTTCGCGTGGATCTCACTGTTCTGCTTTTTCAGAGGAGGTCTGAAATGTAATGACACCTGTGCTGGGTATCAATGAAAACTGGGACTCTTTATCCAACTTAACAGGGAAGAAATATATCTGAATTTACTGATGTAAATTTCCCAGTGATGCCTGAAGTTACACTTCCCTAAATGACAGGCCAACAGAGGTCTTAGTTTCCTTTAAAGACAGTCAGTCACTTTGGAATGACAATAGGCTTTCTGAAACGTTGAGCCCCTTTCCTTTGCATGTATTCCCACCTTCCTTTTTTCCAAAGCCATGTCTGTTAATCACAAAGACACAGTCCCTGCCTTGAAGAACTCACCACCAAACAGAACTCGGGAAAGG
The DNA here is from genome assembly GCA_013399695.1 of Formicarius rufipectus. NCBI lineage: Eukaryota > Metazoa > Chordata > Aves > Passeriformes > Formicariidae > Formicarius > Formicarius rufipectus. Next base: position 1,243,568 of record VXAU01000539.1, on the reverse strand, counting down.
AATGAGTGTAAAACACAAAATACTGTCAACCAAAGAGAAGCAGAGGCAAGAACAGAGAGTTTTCATTTTGCTTTGGTTGGAAGTACATTTGTCAGGGGATCAGGCTGCCCAAAACAGAGGGATTTAATATAAATGCTTATTAAGGGGTTCCCATGATGACCTTTAGAGTCTTTGGAGGTTCCACAGGAGAGCCATGCCAACAGATGGCATCAGCAGGGCAGACTGAATCAGAGAGGACAGCTCAGGAGTACAGAAACATGGAGGTGAAATGAGTGGAGAACTTCAGCTGGTGTGCCAGGTATGAGGGCTGGACAGAGCACAGAAAAAAAGAAACCCCCGACGGCAGAGTCAAGTTGCAATCAAGTTACTTCTCACGTGGGAAATGATGCAGTGAAGATGAGACTCCAGGGAAAAATCTGAGAGGGTAAAAGCACTAGTGAGGCAAGGCAGGAAAAAAAGTTCTTATAATTTAGATCCCTTCAAAAGCAGACGGAAAGACTGACTGAAGGGGCAAAGGAATACACTCTACAAATCCATCAATATTGAAAAGTTAGAGCAAAGGAAACGTTATAGCTTTCCCCCCCCCTTTCAATCTGAAACTCCCATTTCATTATAAAGCAGATCAAAGTTTTCTACAGCAACTAGAGGGGAAGTGCCTAGTTGTGCAAAATCCCTTGCCTGCAGTCTGAGGAGAAAAAAAAGGCATTTAAGACTTGCTATTAACTTACAAAACACATGCCCCTGTCTATGGGCCATTGGCAGATTTTAAGGGACACTGCATTTCCTCTTTGGGAGGCATTTAATCTGTTGGGGTCTTTTTGGTTGTTCTCTCTCCTCCTCCTCCTTTCCCCTTCTATAATCAGATGTGTTTGTGCTATTTCACAGCTTGCAAGAAAGGGAGTACCACTTATGACTGATTTAATTTTCAAGGGCTGAGACTCCCGAGCAGTCCCATCTCATTCTTGCTGTATCTGGCAGAGAGATCACAGTCAGAGGAACAGTGGAAGCTTCCCCATGTGCCTCACTCCATCCTCCTCAACCCCTGCCATGCATCACCTTCTGCTGTCCTAAGCTGAACCACAAGTAGGATTAGACATTAAAACCTTAACTTGCAACATCACTGATTTTTTTTTTTTTTTTTTGGTGTGTTCTTACTACTGTTTTTTTCAAGGGGAATAAAAAAAGCAAAAAGAACCAAAGGAGGCAACCCAGCTCAGTCATGGATGTCCCACTGCTGTGAACACGTTCCCACTGGAGACCACTCTGTGATCAACTATCACGTTTCCACGGGCACACTGAAGTCCTTTCTTAGGTCCTCAAAATGAGGATGTTTGGGGGATGTGCTGCAAAATGTCTGTATTCAGAGCACCATGTGATGGCCATGGACACATGAATGGACTGGGTTTGATCAGCCTGGAGAAGAGAGGGCTTTGGGGGGACCTCATTGTGGCCTTCCAGTGCCTGAAGGAGCCCACAGGGAAGATGGAGAGAGACTATTTCCAAGGGATGGAGGGATATGACAAGGGGGAAAAGGCTTCAGACTGACAGAGAGCAGGGTTAGACTGGATATTGGGAAGAAATTGTTCCCTGTGAGGGTGGGCAGGCCCTGGCACAGGGTGGGCAGAGAAACTGTGGCTGCCCCATCCCTGGAACTGTCCAGTCCCAGGTTGGATGGGGCTCTGAGCACCCTGGGTTGGTGGAAGGTGTCCCGGCCCGTGGCTGGGGGTAGAATGAGATGGGCCCTTCCAACGCAGGCCATTCTGTGATTCTATGATTTAGAGATTTCTTATGCTGTGCATGTAAGAAAGACATCAGGGTTTAAGTGTTTTAACCTACTTCTTCCATTGAAAATTATTTGGTACTTCTTTATCAGGTATGGTTTGATTTCTATTCATAGTTGCGTGAAACAGAAGTTACTGTGAGCTGAAGGCTTCAAAATATTTTCCAAAAATAATGCCTGATGTTTCTGGACAGCCTCCCAGCTGAGGTGCTTTGGAGCCAGTCACTGTCCAGAACAAAAATGAAACCAGTTCTGCCCTACAGCTCCACTGCCTTGCAGGGAGAAAGGTCTTCACATGTAATATGGAACAGGGAGACAAAATGACTCAATTATAGTCCAGTGGGAATGTAATTGATTTCATTTTGTTCTTCAATCAACAAACACAGCTCCCCACAGCAGCTGGAGCAACTGTAGGCAAAAGAAACATAATTAGATTATCAAGAACAACTTAGGTTCCCATATTTCATGAATATTTAAAAGAAATGTATTTATTCATGGAATGAAGTTATCAGGCTCAAAATATTGTGACTGATGAAAAAAGTCTTTGCCAGGCTGGGAGTTCAGATTCTGCCCAAGTGATACCGAAGTCCCTCTGAACCAAACTGCAATCTGGGGTTTGGTTTCCTTGTAGGATAAGCCTGACTTAGAAGTTGAAAATGAGTATTTTGTTATGGGGGAAAAGTTTAAATACACAAAACCAAACCACCAAAACACTTCCCTTTTGCTTTTTTCATCCCTGATTAAGGCAAATAAAGTTACTTGTGCAATAACTACAGTGAGAAATACATTTGGCCAAGAGAGCTGGTTGTACTGACAAAACTTTTAGGAACACAAACTAAGGCACAAGTCAGATGTTCAAGGGTTCATTTTCAAACTACCAAACAGGAATTACCAATTCACCATATCCAAGCACATTAATTTATGTATGTATTAATTAACCCACACCCCAAAGACAGAAAGTCTCTTGGGTGTAATAAAAAATACCTTTCCCTTCCAGAGAACATTCCAAACAACCTGATCTCTACAGCCTGCATCTACTGCCAGTATTGTCTTCTTCTTGGTTAAGCCTCATTGTAGTTACATATTATCCTTTAGCACTGAAGTATGGTACACTTGGTACAGATGACATGAATTTCATTGTCTCTTTATCTCCTATAGGGAAAAATCTCAGAGGGTCAGTCCTGAACAAAAAAATACCATCTCCATTTCAAAACCTTCAGTGCAGTTCAAAGCTTTTTTATAATAAGGAAGGGAAGCTATTTCCTACACTGACCCTAGAATCTCATATCTTTATTCTCCAGAGAGTAAATTTAGAGCTAAAGATACAGGCTGGCCCAAGTGAAACCAACAGGAGGTTGACTGTTGCATTCAGCAGGGAAAGAAAATGTATGGGTTTTGAGAACAGAAAATATTAGTTACTGGTATGAGTGACAAGGGATAACCAGATAAACATATCGTAACACCATAGAAAGATTTGGGTTGGAAGGGACCTTAAAGACCATCTCATTCCACTCCCTGTCATGGACAAGGACACCTTCCACCAGACCAGGTTCTTCCAAGCCCCATCCAACCTGGCCTTGGACACTTCCAGGGATGGGGCAGCCATAGCTCCTCTGCCCAACCTGTGCCAGGGCTGCCCACCCTCACAGGGAGGAACCTCCTCCTGAGCTCTTGTGAAAGTCCCTAAAGTGGACAGTATTCAAAAAAGGCTGATATATGGGCAATACTTCACCAATAGGTGTTTTTTACTCTTTGGCAGATTAAAAGAAAATAGAAAAATAAAAAAGGGAAAAGATGCTTTTTAAATGACAAAAGATTTTATCACCTGAAAGCACATGAATTTGGCCGGTGTTTCATAAATACACTGGCATATGATACACTTATGACAGCCAGCTGCTGCAATTTGTTTCTCAGTCAATTCACTTGTGGGGAGTAAAGAACAATGCAATGGAACTTCTTTCATACAACATCTTTCCTGCAACCCAATTCTGGGTACATTTTGTGACTGACATCTTTACTCCTCAAAAGCTATAATGCTTTAAAAAAAAAAAATCAAAATTCTTGTCATCACAAAGCTTAGAACCTGTGACAAGAAAAGGTAAGCAGTGGATCTGCACCATGAAGGAAAACTGTCCTTGATCGTGATGACATCGCCGTGGAAGAACCCAGAAAACAACACAAGATGCTGGGAGCAGAGCAGAGAGGCAGCACAAGATCTCTGAGTGATAAGCAAATGAATAAAAGGCTGCCAGATAATGTTTTTAAAGAAACTGTGACATGAATAGGAGCCAGCAACAATTTGTGACCACGAGGGATGCGTTTGGGGCTGTTGAATGTCTCTGAAATGTGTAACTGGGGTTTCAGATAAAAGCATTAGCTGGGATATACTCACTAATTTGTCCTGTGGATTCCAGCAGTAACTGTAACAGTTTTATTTATGCTCTACTTCAGGTACAAATGAGCTTTTTTACATGATGATATTTGGGATTTTATTCTTCCCTCCTGATTGCAGACTACTAATCCTTTTATACACTGCACCAGGCTGATGACAGTATCGTTCTGACAAAGTAATCAAGTTGGACAAATCATATATGAACAAAAATAGCTGCCCATGGCTATACAGCATCATGCATTGACAAGCAGACCTAAGGCAGTGATTTTAGTTCAGGAAAAAAAATTGTAAGGCAGAAGAAAAGGGATGCAACTTTACTGTTTGCATATATTACACTGTAATGATTATTTTCATAATACAGGGAGTATTCTGTCAAGTTATTATTTATCTTAGGGTTTGTTCCTCACCATTCTGCACAGTATTCACACCAGTGTTAAGCAAGAACATAGTGAATTATTCATGTGACTGGCAGAGTCTAAATCAATCACACACATTATTCAGGTGTACTCTGCACAAGGAGAAATCCTGCACAAAGCAATGGCCAGAGGACCCAGGATCTTTGGTATTGTGGAGGGGAACAAACTATAGCACTGGATTGGGAAACAATAATGAGAGAGAGGTGAAAGGCAAAATACTGCTGCCTTGTATTGATGGTATGGGAATCTGGCCTGGAAAAGAAAGTTAAGAGATTGAAGCTTTAGATCTGTGAATTATCCTAGTTTCAAGGATGCATCTTTTGCTTTATTTTTGAAAATCTAGCCAAATGCACCCAAACCTTTAGTTCCTTCAGTTTCTAGAAACTGCAAGTTGCATTCAGTGAACCACAAACACGTTTTCTTTCAATGTTCTTTTTTGACCCAGCACAAACAGACCGTCTTCTGGGTCCTACAGGCATGCAGATGCATGGCAAGTGTGTGACATCTTTTTACCAGACTCAGAAACCTGCTGTAATAACTTTTTTTTTGCACACCATTTCTAAGTGGGGCTGTTCAAGTTGCTATTTTAGTAACAGGAACTCTAAGGGGAGTTTAGTAACTAGACATACCGCAATAAATATTCCACTTGTCCCATTGAAGTTGTCAATCCAACCCTGCAAAAAAAGGAGGAATGGTTAGTGTTTCTTCCAAGACATGGTGCTCACAGAGGCTTGGAAATGGTGACAGTGGTGTGGTGTAGAGACAACAGGGGGGAGACACCAGTTTAGATTGATGCCAGGCCATCTGGGACAGCTGCCAGGACACCACTCAGTACCAGGGGATGCCCTGTAGGACACCCTGCTCTGCCTGGAATTTACCCACCACCACCAAGTATCCAAGTCTGTGCTTAGGAACCACTTCTTCCCTATGCCTTGGCTACAGAAGTAAAACTTGCCTTTGAGCACCAAGTGCCTTGGTGCTGTCACACTTGCTGGAAACGGTCAGACAGACAACACACAGATGTCACTGCCAGGGATTTGGTTACTCCAGAGAATTTCCAAGGTAAGGAAGGACAAAACAAATCCCATACCACTCCACTTTTGAAACTCATCCTGCTTCAGGCCAGGGAAGCTGCTACTTGTGGGAGCTGCAGTTCAGAGTAGTCTGATCTTGAACAGGTTGTGACACCTAAGAGTTCTTTCTGCCTTTCCAAGGTGGGGAGCTTGGCCCAGAGCCCTGGATATATCTCACTCATCTATGGCACACTTCAGGCTGCACAGAAAGCCAAGCTGAATTTATGCTGCCTTTCCAATTTGGTTGCAGTGTTAGGGCACATTATTCTTACGAGCATATTTAGCTTAATGAATTATTTAATTCCAGAAGTACAACTGCATTTAATAACTGTGTGCCTGACATTTGTATCTGCCCACTCAAGTGTGAATCCTGTGAATTCAACAACTACCAACACAAACCAGAGATGTCAGTGAAATGCACATGACATCACCCAATGCTTTCAAGGACCATGGTAAGCCTGGAGTGCTGACATGCTGGGTAGACCACAAAAAGACTCACACCAGGATGCATCAGGGCTACAACTAACCCCCAGATCTCATGTTTTGAGTACAGAAACTCCCTTGTGTGTCTGAATGGACAGTCAGTTGCAAGTCCAGCATTTTGCACCCAAACTATCACAGCTCTTACTATTGCTTAAATGTGTTCCTTTCACTTGGAGACCTGAAGAGACTGACGAAGGTTTGCTGTTCTAGTCCATCACAGGTTCTCTACCTCTTTTAACACACTTTGCTACAAACTGGAGTAGCTGTTTCTCAAGTGGACACTGCTACAAGGAGGGAGAGACTGCTGACACTGCCACAGCTCCAGCTGCATCAAAGGGCTCTCCATAGGGAATTGTGGATCCATGCTTACTGGGAAGGGCTCATGCCAGCTGGCTCCCACGATGGATGGCCTGATGATAGCAATGTTCAAGTTTCCTTTCTCTTGCTGAATCAGGTATTCTGACAAGGCTTTGGTGTAGGTATAAGTGTTGGGCCATTCCCCAAGCAACTTGGGTGTGATGTCTTGAATGATGGACTCGTCCAACCACCTACAGGAAACACAGACAACATCATTATTTACCTTGCAGAGAGGAAAGGCTCAGACAAAACAGACTGATGAGACAGGAATCCTCACCTGAAACAGATGTCAAAGCCATTAAGGTTTGGATTTAGAACAGCTCTGTGGGAGAAAGGTTACTTTTGTCTTCAAGGTGCAAAATAAACCCTGGTGAGCTTCATGCTGCCATGTCCAGCTGAAACCCAGGTACCTACACAACCTCCTTTTAGAGCAATCTCTTGCATGCTTTATGCTTCACTGCCATCTGTAACACAAATACAGCCACTATCTACAGCCTGATGATGCTCTCCAGCCTAGCAATCCCACTAGGCAGTGCTCATCCTTAGCTAACACAGCCCCCACATGCTCCCAAGAGCACTTCAGGAGATTCTGGGCCACCCGGAGTTACCAAGTCATGTAGCATTACAAAGGTCTCAAAAGCTGGAACAGCATACTACAGGGATATTATTCCAGTAGCACTACTTACAGTGTTAATGTAACTTCTTACAGGTTTTCCAGGTTTGTTTTTTTTTCCCCATAGAACAAACACAGAAACTGATGGTGCATAAAAAAACCCCAAACAAATCAACCAAAATAATCCTACCAAATATTTATTTTTTTAAAAGGTTTTCAAGTATCTAACCCATCAAAAGCAGTTATGCCTATGCCCTTCAAAAAGCAGCCCTTACCACCACAGTGCTGCAGCAAGGTCCTAAATCCCTAAGGCTCTTCCCTGGCACACCATCAGGACTTCACAGGTCCTGCCAGGATCTGGGTCTAAAGGACAGGAACTGGCTGTGCTTCCAGAGCCCTCACACCACTGCCAATCCCCAACAGGCTTCCAGCAGTCTGGCGTTACACCACAGAATCAAAGATTAGCTCCTATAATCCAATTTGTAATGAAGTCAAGAGACTTAGAGCTCAGTCTGAATGGGTGCCCTCTTCCCAGGAGCATGGCAAGAATACTGCTTCCTGCAGATCCTCACTTTTCACCCCTCCAGGTCTTGAATTTCAGGCACAGGAAGAGAGAAACGTGGTGCACATTGTCACACCTGAAGAATTAACTTCATCATATCAACTTCACCCTACACACACCTGGTGGCTCAGGGGGCACAGCCCTTTTCAGGGCTCTCATTAGGCACAGATGGGAATATTACAGGAAAACTGTAGCATGAGAAAACATTGATCCACTGAAACCGCAGAATAGCTTGTAGAAGAATTCTGTGAATATCTCAGTTTTGGAGTGAGTTAACAAGAATATAATAGGTTTTAGTATAGAGATTTTTATTCTTTTTAAATGAAACAGTATGGAGGCACAATTTTTCTTCCCTTGGAAGCCTAGTCCCATGCTTCAGAAACAGGGCAGAAAAAGTGTTTAACCATGAAACATGAACTACACACAGGTTATAAGCAGCAATATTGACTTAATTTGCAAAACCTGCTTAGGCAGCCACTGAACCTCAGGGGCTCCGCTAAACTTGCTTGAATCTGTGGAGTAACTCCTAACCAGCCTACCAAAAGGAGATATCTGCTTCTGCAGAGTCTGGAGGAAGACTAGTTTCATTTGGGAACTCAGATTAAGCTGCATGCAAGCCTTTCCCACCGCCCCCTACTTTTTTCTGTGTGTTTGTTTGGGAGTTTTTTGCTTTTATTTTAATAGTAGAGTCTTACAGGTTCGCATTCTCAGAAAGCAAGGACAGGTGTAGAAATATAAGGAGAAGCAATTTCCCCTTGCCCTCATCCTCCCTCAGGTATTTGCATTATTTTAAGTGGTCACCAAGAAGACCTCTCCCAAGGGTCCCATCCTGGCAGGTGAGCTGATCCACCAGCAGTCCCCATCACAGGAGCTGAGCTGACAGTTCAGCGAGGCGAATGCTCCTACCCCTCCGTGACCTACTTTGAAGATTCTGAAATGCCAACTCACAAAGCCACTGCTTCTGTTCACTGCTGCAGCTGCCCCCTAGAATGATGCAAATTAAACCATTAGTAACTTCTCCATGCATCTAATTACTCTGCCACGGGAAAACATAACTTTCTGTGTTAATTGCCTCACATTAATGAGGCTGTTCCTTGTAACTGATGATGGATCTGTATTTTCTGCAATAACAAAAGCAGTTCTGCTTCAGCTTACACTTCTCTGTGAACTGTGTTCCTTACCTCAGCACACCCTTCAAAGCTGATTTCCTTCAGCTTTAGATTAAGGCAAACCATGCCTGATGCAGCAGATTATATGTTTCCCCTATTGGCCTGGCAGCACTTAGAAGTGTGACTTTTGGTTTACACAACTTAAGCCTCAGGCTTTTTTTGCAGGTTAAATATCAAAATACTGAAAACCCAAGATATAACAGGAGGATAAGAACAGAAAAAGAAACAGCTGGGAGTCCTACTTGGGATTTCAGCTGAATAAATAATCATAAGCATATATCAAGTGCACAGCCAAAAGCGTCCTTAAATGGATCTGTTACTGCACCCAGTTCTATGATTATCCCTCTTAATGCACTTGCAGAAGAGCACTTTAAGACAAGGGTTGTTTGTGAAGGGAATCTTCCACAGCTGGCTGATGCAAAACATGACCTGTATTTCTCCTCCTGCCTTTTTGAAGGCAGTTTGTATTTCCTTGCCTGCTCCCCCTTCCTCCCCTTGGAAGGTGACATTCTGGTATCTCTCATCTCCTCTCTGAAACCTTCTGTACCCAGACATTGACACACCATTTCTTTCACTTACATGGTGAATAAGAAAAGGTGCACCTTTCCCATCTTCCTGCAGCTCTGCTTCATCTTCCCTCTCTTCCTCCAAGCAATCCTCTGCCCTCCAGAACCTCATGGTTTCCTCTATCCCATTCTGCCTATGGCATATCATCATCCCAGGGACTTTCCCCCTCCTGCTGCTTCTCACACTCTGCAGCCCCCATGCATTTCTTTGGTTTGCAGAACATCTGCCAAACCAGTGACCCTTTCCAACAAGGCCCACCTGGTAGCTTTGCTGTGAGCAATTACAATGCTCCCTGGAAACACTGGAAAGAAACAGAGCCCATCCTAGCCGAGGGCATGCTGTGATTTCTGTCTCACTGAAAGTACCAGAAGGTGGTTGGCTCCTGGAGCAGGGAATGTAGGAAAAACAGTACGGAAAAAAAAATCTAATAAAAAATGCAAGAAAACCCATCTGTAATTATGTGGCAAAGAAAACAATACTATCAAAGAACACATCTGAAAGCCTGTCATCTGACATTTCAAACATCATCCTCTCTACTGCACATGTAAGCTACAATAAATTAATTCCTAGTGTCTTATATGAAGCAGCAACCTCTGAGGTCCCAGGCCCTTCTGCACATTTCAGATTTGCAATCAGACCTGTACTGGAATATTTTTTTCTCTGAGCCATCAACACTAAATGTTTTCAAAGTCACGAGTGACGGCAATTTTTGGGGCAGTGAAATGTAATATTGACAGCGATGAACTCCAAAGGACATTGTAGAACTGAGGCAGTGGGCAAAAAGGTGGCAGATTAGCTTCACGGTAAATAAAGCTTAGGTAGTGCATTTAGGGAAAAGCAGACTATCAGAACTGGTCTGAGAGGTTGCTGAGCTCAGAAGCTGCAAGTGCAGCTCAGCAAGAGCTCTGGAATCACAGCTGACAGCTCCATGAAACTTCCATGTAGGTGCAGTTACCCTAAATATACACATAAAACATCCAGTGCTGCTGTTGAGGCCAAGATACCAGGCCAGGCAGTCCACTGCTTTAATGCATTAGGGCATTTCTTACGCTTTTAGCACGCTCCACTTACTGAGTAAATGACAAATGACATATGACTTACAAGCTGGAAGTAAATATATCCAAGAACATGGGCGACTAGCGAAATTCAAATAGAAAATACTGGTTTGTGCTACATCTTCTGGAGTAGCCCTCAGACAGTGAAATTATTTCTTTAGACAGACATTTGTCTTTTTTTTTAAAAGGAAAAAATCAGTGGTTCTCCTAGTGGACATTAATTAATCTCATCTCCTGTTACCTTAAATCAAGGAGAAAAATTCTATACCAGCGCTTGGCGTTATTAGTCCACAGACCAATTGCTTATAGCACTGAAGTAGAATACTACTAGAGCATTCATGAAAACACATTAAAAACTGTAGGAATATTCTTCAAAGGGGAACATTTCCTGGGACTTTCATCAGCTGATTTTGTTATTCTTTCTAATTATTCTTCATTTTGGTAAATTCAGTTGAACAAGATTTACTGTTGTTCCCTTGTTCAGGTGGGTGTGAAGACACTAGTGGTGCCCCAGAGGGGAGTTATCACACCTGAGTCATAGGTGTGAAGACAGGAAAACTTCCTTATCTCCCAGAAGTTCCTAAACATCCACCTTGTAGCCTAAGGAGAGGGGAGTGCCCTGGGCAGCTGCTGCCAATGGTCCATGGTGAGCAGTTCATGAGGAAAATGACATAGAGGGTTTAGAACACACACACCCCCCCAGTGACAAACTGATCCTGGCTACCATAACCAGGACACCCCAAAATCCGAAATCTTTAAAAAGCCACAAAGCAACAGCAGCTACAAGGAGAAATCCCATCCCACCACACCGGGTTGGTGAACAGCTCACGGGTCCTTCTGCAGTGCAGGGGCGATGCAGCTCCTACTTACTCTACTAAATCGAAGAGCTTCTTGGGTTCTGCTGGGGGTGGGTAGATGACCTCCTCGATGCACTTGCGGACGCAGTTTGCATAGGCAGTGGAGATGTGGATGAAGGCCTCAAGGTGCTGCATCTGCCGGGCCAGCTCCAGGAGCCGCTGCGTGCCCATGACGTTCAGCTGCAGGGCATGTCTGGGGAGCACAGGGGGAACAAGCAGAGTGTGTTTCACTGGAGGGAGCATGGGAAGGCTGAGCCTCACCCAAACCCCACAGAGGAAAGGGAACTTCCCGAGAGAAGGGGACACAGCAGAGCAGAAGATAGCAATGACATGCAAGGGCTGAACAAGCTTTCAGAGCAATGCTGCTGGATCTGCTATTCTGGACATGGAATGTCCTTCAAATAGTTTTACTCAGTTTGAAGAGTCAGAAGTAACACTTCACTAACATTTTTAAATCTGACATATTTTCCACCCCTTCCAGGAACACCTATTTCTAACTACTGAGGCATTGTTGTTCCTCTGGTACCCATTCCACATTAAGGGACCACTGCTAAACTGGACACTCACATGCTTTCAGTAAGCAGCAAAGGGTCCTTGGGCCCAGAAAAACAGATTCACAGAACCCCAGAGTGACCTGGGTTAGAAGGGACGTTAAACACTATCTCATTTCAACTCCCCTGCCATGGGCAGGGACACCTTCCACCAGCCCAGCTTGCTCAGAGCCCCATCCAACCTGACCTCGGACACTTCCAGGGATGGGGCAGCCACAGTTTCTCTGCCCAACCTGTGCCAGGGCCTGCCCACCCTCACAGGGAACAATTTCTTCCTAATACCTAATTTAAAACTACTTTCTGTCAGTTTGAAGCCATTCTTAATCAAAGAAGACACAGTTAAGAGATAACAGCTTCAATTTCCAAGGAATGGAGAACTGATAAGCAAAAGAGAGAGTGTCCTGGTTAGCAAGGTTGACCTTCAAGCAACCAGCATAGCTAGAGGTTTGCCTAGAGACTGTCTGCAATGGATCTCAGCAAACAGATGTACAACCCTGCTGGCACTGTACTGGAAGAAAGACACTTCCCTGCACAGAAGGAAAAAGGTTAAGGAATATGCAGTGTTCAGCCCAGAAATAAAAGCTTTAAGCAACACATACAATATTATGAATAAATCAAGCACAGTGTACACCAACAGGGTTAATTATGTTGAAGAGAAATTGTAAATAGTCCAGAGAAATGAAAACAGAAGCCAAGAGAATGATTAATATTTGGAGCACAGTATCTAAAGGCAGAGATACTTTTGTTTTTACACGCTTCTCTTAAAGAACAGCATTTTCTATACATATCTGCTTCCTTCTGCCCTTCTAGCAGGATGGACACTTCTGCTTTAGCTACCCTTCACATGAAAGGTGCTCTTCTGTGTACACTTCTGTTCCACTGCATCCCTTCTGAGAGGGGGTGAACAGAACTGTGCTCCCAGCACAGGTTTCTGTTGAGATGCTCAGAGCCCTTTTAGCCTTCTAAGGGAGTACCACCTAACACTGGTGATTTGTTACTCTTCATTGTTCTGTGTATATTAAACCAGCATCCACTAACATATCAACATAACAAAATTTCTGAGATTTCTGCCCTCAAGAGTTCCATCTGGGGAATTCTCTAAATGTACTGCATGTTGATGCCAATAACTCATTTAGTTTCTCAATTGCTGATTTTCTCATATCTTAATAGCACTGCTTTTGCACCTCCCTTATTTATTTGCTTTACACATTCTGTGGTAATCTCTGGTCTTCTGCCATATTTGAAAAATAGGGTGGGGTGTTTTTTTTGTTATTAGCAAGCTGCTGCTCGAAATTATTATTGAGCAGCAATTTTGTGCTTTCACATTTACCTTGCTATAACTTGTGCCCATCTGATGTATTTTGTTATTTAGACAAAATAATTTGACTTTTTTTGTTTGATTTGCTCTTTAATTATACTGGATTTTCCTTGTTCTGTTGGACAGATTTTTAACAGATCACATGCAATCAGTCTGTAAATAGTTGCCACATTTCCTGTGAGTTAATGGCCATTTAAACTTTTAACTTCTTCCTAGCTATCCTCCTTATTAAAACATAGTTTCCCTTTGATGTTTCATGCCATTGAGACATATTTTTAAAGTATGTTCATTTGTGTATTGATTTAAGAACATTTATGGCTATTAATAAAACATACTGAGCCATGTTCTACACGTGGCTCAAGTTTACATCAAGAGATGCCTCCTTCCTGGTGTTTCCCTAATTATGTGTTCTAAAAAGTAAATATTTGTGATGGACATAGGGGATATCTATTTACGCTCCATATGAGCAAATGAAGATTGATCTTAATAACCGTGTTTTCTACTCTCAGCTTTAGTGTTTTTCAAAAAACTACAAAGATTTGGCAATCCAGATCACCCACCTCAAGTTTGTTGAACTGTACAATCTGCATAGAAGCTCTTACACATCCAATCTTGGTTTAGTGGTTTATTGCTGCTGTTTTTTCTTAATGGAAAAGCCTGCCTGGACAAGCACTCCCCGGTGAAATCCTTCAGAAACCCAGCACTTATTGTAAACAGTTAATTACACTGAGTGTTGGGTATTTTAGAGGCTATTTTCTCAAACCACAGCTCATTTCCCTCTCCAGTTACTCAGTGACAAAGAAAGGCCATTAACACTTGCTTTAGACACAACGTGGTTTCACTTCAAGCTGTCTCCAGCTCTGCCAAAACATCTCCCTCTTGACCTAAAACACACTTTCCCCCACCCCAGTTCTAGGTCATGCTTAACTCCCTTACTGGATTACGAGCCTGGCCAGGCTCGTAGCACTTCCTTCTGTTCCCATGGAAATCTGCCAAGGTGCTTCACTTCTGACGTGCATCTGCACATGGCACTTTGAGAGCACCTGCACTGCACGTTCAGCACAGAACACCTGAGTGGAGAAGTTCCACTGCAGACCCCAAGAGCTGCTCTGAACAGCCTGCCATGGGCTCCTGGGCATTCGGAATGGGGCTGAGCAAACACAGAAAAGCAGGACATACTTCAGGGGTTCATCAAAGCGAACTGTCGCTGCACAGTGGAAGACAACATTGACCCGGGTCAGAAGCTCCTCCTCGTCTTCAGCACTGATGGCCAGCTTGGGCTGAGTGAGTTCAGCATTAATAGGCTTAATCTTCTCGTGGAAATTAGGGCAATCTTCTCGGACCCTGTCAAAGACCTTGAAGCACAAACAGAGAGAGATCAAGTACAGAATTAGGCTACTGAGATCGCTTTGATTAGTTGCCAGTCTGATTACATCAATCAATGAAAACTGGCACAGAGGAGAATGCCTGTCTGGGAGGACACTGGTCAGATGACAAAATAGTTAATTCACTTGTTCCCTCCCATGGGAAAACCTCACAGGGGAGACAGAACAAAAGTATAGGAGGCAATGCACTGCCCTGAAAAGATTAATGAATTCTCTCATTTCCTCGGACAGCCACTGAAATTCCTCTATCTCCATGTTTCCTGCAACCACCACCTGTTCGACATCAAGGGCTGCCTGTAGGACCTTAAAGGAGCTAAAGAGCAAGAGGGCAGAGTGTGGAGTGGGAAAGTCTGTGCAGCATTAGACTCAGCAATTCTCCTGGTGGTTCTGCAAGGGACTTGTGGAGAGGAGAAGAACAGGGCACATTCTTGCTCCTCCTCTTCCTCTGCTGCCCCTTGTCTCCTGTCACTCTTTGTTCATGTCAGATGAGTGCTGTGGGGAGATGCCCTTGGGATGGAAAGATGAGACATCCCAATAAGCCCTGCTGAAGCTGCTGCCTGCCACCAGCAGCTCTGCACAGCTGAAGGGGAGTGCAGCTAGCTGGCCTCTCCAGCTGTCTTCCAGCCCTTCCTCCCCAGGAGAATGACCCACAGCTCTTTCCAATACACAGTTCTGCCCAATGACAAGACTCTACACCTGCCCATTAAAAGATCCCTGTATTTCTATGTACTGTTCTGTCTGAGGACTTGTCCAAAACCAGCAGTTGATACCCAGAACAGCAGGATAACCACCCAAACCTTCTGAAAGGAAAACCAAACCAATACTGTCAGCACCTGAAGGTGCCTGTATGAAAACAACTTCCTCAGTCCCCATTTTGACTCTGTGAATAGCTCAGATCCCTGGCAAGAGTACAGAAGGTCTGGGTGCCCTGATGCTCACACCAGAAAAGCAACTGGAGACCTTTTTTTGGTATATCTCACAGAAAAAGAAGATGAAGTCTGAATTTTACACCACTGTGTTTTCTGGAGCAGGATTTATAAAAAACCACCTGAAGTTTTAGAAGCACCTGGTCCAAGGGTTTTGTATTGCTGCCCAGCATCGTGGTATTTCAATGACTTCAACCAGAATAGCAGCCACTAAATCCAAAAAGCTCCTCTTTTTCTTTTTTGGAGGGGACAAAAGAGTGACAACATGAAAGGTAGACAGAATAAACAGAATAAAAAGGCTGTGGGATCTGCAGAGGTACAATCTAGATTTCAAAGGATAATTACACTTCCAAGGTAGCAAGTGTGCTGACAGCAACAGCTGATACTGGGAGAGCTTACTGGGGGATGATGCAAAGGGTGCATCATGCCTTTGGACACATTTGAGAACTGTCCAAATAAGCACTGCCAGGAAAGGCAGGGAACAGCTGAACCCACCTTGGGGCAGGAGGATGGACCAGGTGACTTCTCAGTAGCTCTTTGGATTTTGGGGTGTTTCCTCTATCCTGTGCCTTATTCACCAATAACACCAAGTTTGGAAATCCCTTTAATACCACTGCCTATTGTTTTCCTAGAGATTGTTCTGTCTTTGATTTGCCCAGTGCTTATGTAAGACCAGAAGTTGCTTGACATAAATTATACATACTGAAAGACACATGAAAGATTAAATTGATCCTAACAGCAGTATTTTCTTGTTTGACTAGAGAATTGCTATCTTTTCACTTATCTGACAACCAAGTCTAGATAAACCCTGAGGTTCTTAGGCATAAAGAGGTTATAAGAAAATCATTAGCTTTCCCCATTAAATGATACACCCTGGAATTGACTTCATGTATTTTAAACTGACACACAGCTGCACATCCTCCATAAACCTGAAACTTGAGCAAGTTCAAAGTTAGGACACAATAATGTCATTTCAGTGCTCCCAGTGACACCCGACTGCGCACATCCTTCATCAGTGTGAAACAGATCTCTAGACAAAGAAAGCCATTCATGGGCAAAACTGGTGGTGGGAGCTGCCTGGGCTGTAGGAACTGAGTTTCCAGGCACCAGCAGCCTTAATGTCTGTAAAAACCTTGTTTTCTAGCAGGATGCTGGATTGACTCTCCAAATATGCATCATCTCATGAGAGACTGCACAGGAGAAAACTCCAATGGGACACAAAATGAAAGTCTTCCCAGAGAACCCATGTGAGACCAAAGCTATCTTGTGGGAGTTTTAGGAGCATTTGTTTGCATTAGTTGTACTGCAAAGAGAGTGTAAAATGCCACCAAATGAGCGTGATTTTCTACTTGTTTTACTTCGGCACAAACAAAGCAAAGGCACAGAAAGAATGAATCAGCCCCCTCACCGTTTCAGTCACAGGTTATAAAAATTAGAGTAGTACTTCTGCAGTGCCTTGCTGGAGCTGGGACAGCTCTGTTCTGCCTGGCTGCCACCTCCTCCTGACATTCCCAATGCAGACAATGCCCCTTCGGTTTCTGTGCCTGCTGCTCCCACGTGCCACTCAATAGCTGCAGTTCTTTCACCCCCGCAGTGATGCACTGCGTGTCTCTGAAGGATGGAGGCACTTTCTGAATGCAGGCTCACCAGTCAGCACACTGCTTTGGAAGCCTCTGGGATCACAGGAACGTTCTGTTCACTGGCACCATGAAAGCAGGTAACAGGAGCAGCTGTTTAATCAAAGCCTGCTGCCTCTTTTATGGAATACAAAGATTTCAGACTTGGCAGTGCTTTACAGGGGAGTGCAAGAAGATTTGAAGACAAGACAAATGCAGCTTATGCTATACTGTTTCCTATGGTTCAAGAAGTACTTGACATAAAGATGATGCTTACTCTGTGGGTAAACAGTAATTGCATCTCTAAATTCTGATTGACTAGTCCAGAGCATAAAATAATAAACCCCCAATAACTGCACAAGACCTAAGGATTGTTCTGTCTTTTCTTTTTAGAAGCCCTCTATCAGTATAAAATATTCAATGGGCAGAAGGGGACTGGTGTGCTGTACTACTGGAACTGCAGGAAAACACTGGCCAAGTCAGCAGTTCTTCCAAAGGGTTACAGGAATTGCCACAGTGAAAAGAAAGGAAAGGTGTTTGATGTCAAGTTGTCCAATATTAATTACACTCAGGGAAATCAGTAATAACTTTATCCTGGTTTCAGTGTCTTTGAGCATCCTAATGCGTTCCAGGGACAACACTGCTGGCCTTGTCCAAACCAATACATGAACCCAGTAGCTGCTATTCTCATTTTGAACCTCCAAATAGGAGGTAAGTTCAGCACAGGCTGTGCTGCCCCTCAACAGAGGTGAGAACTCGTTTCTTATTTTATAATCAGGCAATTCTCAATTTATAATAATCTAATCTCTGTGTTTTCACTTTACATTGTCAAGCCCTTATTGTGAAATCAGGACATCTCAAATTTCTCCCCAAATTCTATCTGAGTGTGTTTGATGGACATTTCTTTCCTTATTCCAGCCCACTTAAGCTGTGACCTCTCTTTCCAAGGGACATCTGCAGCTCTCGGTGTTCTCTGCCCTTGCCTTACAGCATTTAATAATTCAGAGAGATTTCTGCCTACCAACCCTTCAATCGGAATTTTTTTCATACCACAAAGATAGAAAAACCTCAAAGAAAGGGCAAATTGCACATCTGTGGAACAGCACAGATGAAAAATAAAGGAACCACTGAACAGTGCAAAATACCAAAGGCTTCGCATCTTCCTCAGGACACGATTCCAGTGAAGCAAATACAAACTAATGAAAGGAGAGTGCCTGAGCCACGGTCTGCTTTAAAAAGGAATTTGTAGGAGTTTGGTCTTATAACTGTGTCACAGGTTTCTGTGGCTGGATTTGGATTGGAGGACGGGCTTTCAGGATGGTCTCTCTTAGAAGCTGCCAGAAGCTTCCCCTGTCCTGTGGAGCCAAGTACAGCCAGGGCCAGGAGGGACCTCCTGCTGGTGGCCAAAGTTGAGCCAATTAAGAATCACAGTCACATCTTTGGGATAACATAGTTAAGAATTTAGGAGTGTGGGGCAGTTGGAAATTCCAGCCATGGGATAACAACACAGAGACCAAGGTGGGAGCAGGAGGAGGAGAAGGACGGACCCCACGCTGGAGCAGGGGGGGAAGAACTGAAAGCTGTGCCCCCCTGCAGCCCATGGAGATCCCTCGGGGTGTACAGACCCCCCTGCAGCCCATGGGGTGACCCAAAGGACAAGAGCAATGGCAGAACCAACAACCCACTGTAAACCCCCATTCCCTGCTCCCTGGAACTGCTGGAAAGAGGGAGGAGTGGGAGGAGAAAGGTGTTCTTAAGACTGATTTCTTACTTTTAGTTCTTACCTTGTTAGTAATAAATTTAAGTATTTAGCCACTCTGAGTTTGTTTTGCCATTATCTCTCAGCTGTTTTTTTTTGCCTTTTCTCCTTTTCCTTTCCCCCTGGGAAGGTGGGGGTCTGGAGGTTTGGTTGGACATGGTGGTAAAAACTGCCACAAACTGCTTTTCAAAGGCCTGGGTAGTCCTTTCCTTTCTGGACCTATCAGTCCTCACCCCTAAAAAACCACCTTGCTATAACAGGCACCATGCAGGTGCAGGGAACCTTTTTTCCTCAGGTGTGTTCAGTGGGATATTTGGCTTCTCTAGGAGGATGACATGCACACTTCAAGGTACTACTGAACATTTAAAACGGAGAAAAATCAGAGAATTCCCACAAAATGGATCTCATACATAAGGAACTACTGAAAAGATTAAGGTTGGAAGAGTCCAATTAAAAAAACAAACAAAAAACAAGGTAAAAAGCTTCCATCCTTTCAGATAAAGAAATGGAAGGGGTTGCTTAGCATAACTCAGGAGAATATTGACAAGAATTGCGACTGTAAAGGAAGTATAATTTACCCTAAATTATAAAATATTGTGGCAACAAAAAGAATAAAGAACAAGCTGTTCACTGCCTGTGTGGAATAATTTTAATGCCAAGGTGTTTCAAATCCTTCTGAACACAGCAGTGGTCTATGAATGCAGGGGAACAGCCTGTAAATAAAGCCACAAGTAACACCCTGAAGTGTATATCCATCCCTCTGTGATTTCAGTGGCAGCATCACGAGTGATTATGACAAATTTAAACTACTGAAGGTACCAGAGTCATGAAAATAACTCTTTAAAAAACACTTGATCTCTGCAGTTTTATTGTGATGGAAGGACTTATCCCAGCTGTGTTTGCCATTGATAAAATCCTCCAATACAGTCTTGAAGGAAGGAAGGTACATAACTACTTCCAGAATTGCCATTGTAGCAAATTTGAGATATAATCGGGCAGCTTCTTGATGTAAAGTAATTAGCCAGCAATTAATTTTTAGCCTGGTATATTTCCAGCAATAAACACCAGGATTGTTCAGTTGAGAAATGTGTGAAAACGCAGGTCAGGGAGCTTTAATCCGGACAGAACCTTTTTTTTTTTCTTTCTTCCCTTTTGCACTCTCTGCCTCATTTCCTCTTCAGAAAATTGCTTTTAAGTATGGTTCTTCTCAAGGCAACTAAAGCATAATTCATCTAATCAGTCAGAAAGCATGCAGCAGAGCGTTCCTCATTACAGGAAAACAAATGGCTCATGCTTCAGTCCAGAGCTATTACTTTCCCCTGAGTAGAGCTAATATAGTGGAAATACAGTACCCACATGTAGCAAACAAAACAGCTGATTATTTCAAGACCACAGAAACAAATTGATGATAGACAGACAGTTTCAATACAGGTCAGCTAAGGCTCGAAAGTATAGCCAGATACTTAGGAGGTGGCTTTAAATAGCCAATTTCCTTGGAAACTGGCTGCTGACAAAGCCTGCTGTTTGCTAGCAAGAATGCTTGAATTGCACGTCGGTGAATGTGGAACAGCAAAGGGAGCTCCTGAAGAGTCAAGACGTTGCAGGGACTTGACAGACAAGGAAATGCTTTCTGTGATCTCTGTTGCCATCTCACAGGTGGGTGGATGAGTCCCAGATAGAACATGGGGCTTTCTTACACTTACCACAGATATTTCTTGTGTGGCACTGGGGTATCACCATCAGCATCTCATGGTGTGCTTGGCTTTTGAAAGAGGGGATGAATTCCAGTGCAGGGAAGGTGGATGGTAACACTTGGAGCAATTCCTACAGGAACCATTTCACATGTTTCTTCCCATGCATTTTCCTGAACTGTTTTCCTTCCTGTCCTTTTCCATAATTATGCCCCAGGTCCATGGGGTGATGGGATTCAAATTGCCAAAGGATGTCAGGAGCCACGACCACAGTGAGGTCCTTCTCCCCTTTCTCAGTTCCTGCCGTGTAGAATTCACTGCCAGTTACTTACAGAATCACCTGGAAATGTTAACAGGCACAGAGTTATCCATGCACAGGATCTGAATCTGCTTTTCCATACCCACTGCCTCAATGACAGATCTTCAGACTTTCACTGCCATGTTTGCTTGGGCACCAGGGAACTTCAGCAGTTCCCAGTCCCTGAGGAACTGAGAAACAGCCAGGAGTAAGGGCTGTGTCAAACACAGACACCTCCTTCTTGGAGGTGTCGTAAGAAATGACCAAGAAAGACTTTGATTTAAGATCCCTGTCCACTTCTTGATGCAGAGAGAATGTCACCATGAAGAGGATCATGGGTAATGTGGGCACCAAAGTGCACCTTAATTAAGAGGTAAAAATCCTCTGATGTCAGACACAACAGAAGTTGAACAAATCAAGAAAAAGGCAGCAAATACTTAAAGTCACTCAAATAAAAGAAGGAGATTCTTTCAACATTGTAGTGAGAGGGCACTCAAGTGTAGAGAGCTGAACATCTGGGAAACGAGTACAGTTGAAGAGTAACTCACTCTTCTAGCATGCACAATGATGGAAAATTCCCAGAAAGAAGAGTAAGTCTCTGGTCAAAAGTGAGGAGTTAGCCTGGAACAGGGGCTTTTCCCAACAGATATCCCACATGTGGTCATGATGATTTGGAAGGTGAGAAAGCTTAATGGCATGGTGCAGGCTATTTCCCGCCAGGTGGTTTCGGTGACTGAAATTCATCCCAAGATTATTCAATTTATGGATGTGTCAAACAACACAATCATTTAAACACAGAAGTTTTGGGGGAGGTTCCTGAAATGATTGATGAGAACTTCCTTCTCCAAGAAGGAAGCCAGACAGAGGAGCCAATGACAAGATGTGCTGTGCTGGACCTTGTTCTCACCAACCTGCTGCTCTCATCAACTAATTTAGATTGGGTATTAGGGAGAAATTGTTCCCTGTGAGGGTGGGCAGGCCCTGGCACAGGTTGGGCAGAGAAGCTGTGGCTGCCCCATCCCTGGAATTGTCCCAGGCCAGGTTGGATGGGGCTCTGAGCAAGCTGGGCTGGTGGAAGGTGTCCCTACCCCATGGCAGGGGGGTGGAACTGGATGACCTTTAAGGTCCCTTCCAACTTAAACCATTCTGTGATTCTATGATTTACTAGGACAATTTATCAATTCATCATTTTTCTTTTGTGCTCATGCCTGGTACAAATAATTTGGCCCTTTTCTGCCATTCCACATACATTTTTGCTTTGTTCACCACGACAAAGTAATTTTTTGGTGGCTGCTTAGAAGAAAAGCACTAAGGTGGGGTATTTCAGCTTGCTAAATATCTGCTTTCCTTTCTTATTTTCACAGTAAGGCTACGTGGAGCACACACAGTGAGTAAACAAACCCGGAAATTACTGGGGGATTATCAAAAGGTAATGCAATTTAGAAGACTGACAGAAAGAGCAGGGATGCTACTAGAAGTGAAGGCACTTGTGAAGAAGGGACCAAACCAGTGAAGAAGAAAACAGTTGAGATTTAAAGAAAACATCTAAGAAGGCAAGACCTAACCACTGTAAACCGATTTTCTCTAGTGTCACTATTCCAAGAAAGCAAGGAAGTACAGAGTTACAAGTAATCCTTGATTTCCATCCAAGGAGTCTTCAGCTTAGGGAAATTAAAACTTCTTTAAGAAGATAGAACCATCTGTCCAAAGAGTGTCAGCTACTTACAGTGCAGTCTGACTCGGCAAGGACTGGAGACAAACAGTTAATGTTAATAATGAATGCCTCTGATTATGGTCTGTTCTCAGAAGAATCCATGGAAACTCTCTGGATATGGCTGCTTCAGAAGCCCACATGCAAGCCTGACACCTGGAATCACAGCTCAGACCTTCTCTCTGAATCCAACCTCTTTGTATGTTGTACAAAATATCGACTGCTTCCTGTATTGGAGAAGTCTTTTGTAACAAAGCTTGGACCCACTGGTTCTGCCCATCAATAACCTTCTTAAAATTCACCTCTTCCTGGCCTGGGTATAAAAAAAATAATTTAAAATAAAAAAACTCAACAATTCCACTGAACTTTGTCAAATTTTCAGGATGTAAGGAAAAGGCAAATCTGGCCCATGAAGTTTTCACCAGCCTCTCGGCATGTGTCCTCCCTCCTCCACTAGCTTGGGTCTCATCAAGCAGGAGGTGTTGTCTTGTTTCCCAACAAAGATACCTGTTGTTAGGAGGGCCATTTAACGCCAGCCCGTCATAGTAACACGTCTGGCAGGAGCAGATGTCGCCACTTCCCGGTACAAAGATCAGAGCGTTGTCACAGATGGCTCAGAGCCACCATGTGAAACTCCCCCCCTATCCTGGCACTGCACTTGGACCTGACTAGAATGTTCTGACAGGCCTGATGGCAAGAGACAAGACAGATGATGCTTCGTGCACCCTGCAAGATTCTTCAAGGCAGGAAACGATGAGTTTTGTTTGCAGGCAGGCAGGTAGAAGTTTATCTGTTTTATTCTTTCTCCTTTTTTAAGTGGTAGAGAAATTCAGATATTTTAGTATGGAAACACAGACATTTTAAAGAGGATCTAGAAAGCCGTATCAAGTGTCCTAAGCCAGGCTCAGGTTTTAGCTTGCTCTGGCATCTCAGAGACCTGGGTAATCAACAAGGCTGATCATCTCTGGCACTCCTATTAATTGTTCCAGATAAACCCGTAATGTTAAAACTTTCTGGCCACAGGATTTGTGGCTCAAGACACCTTTCACACTGCCATGCAGTTTTCATATACTGTACCTCCATCAACAGAAAGGTGACTTTTCTCTGCAAGTATATTCCAAGGGAGACCGAGAGGAGAACTCATGTAAGCTGAAATGGAATTCATGTTTGCTGTATGTCCTGCCTCCAGCTTCCAGATTTAAATTGCACCAATTAACTTTATGCTACCCAGTTCATACAAGGCAGAAAAGTGAGCACTTGGGCTACACTTTAGGTGTAGCAAAGTCCTGGCCCACGTGTCACCAGAATGAACCACCTCTGCAGGGCCAGGAGCTGGACTTTTATGGTCTTTGTGGGTCCTTTTCAACTCAGGGTGTTCTATGATTCTATGAGCAACAAAAAGTTGTTTGTACACAAAAGCCTCCCCATCAGTCTGAGTGGGGATTACCAGTAATGAGCCCATGTCCTTGGCCCAAGTCCCACGAGGTTATAAATTCCTTTAATGCTTTAATCTACCGTGGAAAAAACCCTGGCAGAAGTAGAGAAGAAACAAATGGAACATACCCCAACCAACTACCTGCACTGAAATGCACTTTTCATCCCACACAGCGGTTTCACAAACAGGAAACACAGAGTGTTCTGCAGATACTACTTGCATGAGGCTACACATCCTAACTACATATTTAACTGAGGGAAGCACAACTAACTTCTCCATGTGCTCTGCTGTAGAGGCAGCCCATCAATTTCCCAGATTATTTGGGGGAAAAAAACCCACAACACTTAAAAGACCTGCCCAAACTACTGTACAGTTAGGATCTCTAGGGCATGCAGCTTTCTGTACACCTACCACAATGTGATAAGGTGTGTGCAGAACATCCTGACAGAGTACCAAGCAATGACTCTAAAATGAGGAGAGTGGTTAAAACAGTTCAGGGACAACAAAACTGCATGAGCACAGAGCCAGAGTGTGAAAAATGTGTTGTTGCTCTGGCACTGTGGTATTCAGACTGTGCAAGAGAGCAGAAACTGCTTGTGCTCAACTGGAACTAGGTAAAAGAGTCAAAGCTGAAATAAAAAGATCTGTCTTAGTGAGTGGATGTGGTGAACAACACGAACAACATGAACTGGATGCTGGTAGGGGAGTTCTGGGGTGCACAGTCTTTCACAGTACCCAGGTAACCATGTAAGTAATACTACACAAACTCAAGATTGCCTGAGTAATAGCACTGGAAAAATCCACCAAACTTGAGTATGGATGCAGCAGAAAATGGGACTGAGTAGGGAAAAGGTAACTGGAGATAGGCTGTTTACTTGGGAGGACTTTGGACAGAGAAAGTGAGCTGTGTGGTGAAAAGACAAATCTGGAAACAGAAAATAGGCATTTAAGATATAAAATCAGGCATAGAATAAAGGAGGACAGGGGTTTTTTTGTAAGTAGGAGTGTGGTCATCTACAGATAGTGATGAATCCAAGTCCACAGTGATGCTGAAAGGACCCTGTTCCATAACTTGCTGGAGCCTCCATCATGTCTGTATCTGAAAGTCTTGGTTTACAAGAGTGGAAAAGGAAGGCACAGATTTATATTGGGGAGATAAAATTATAATTCAACAGTAATTGGGTGTGATTCATAGTCCTTGTGGATGATAATTAGTAGCTTTATAGTGGTGTGTGCTTTTAGATTAAGTATCTTTTAATTGCTTTATTAGTCTCTTAGTAGTGTATTGCTTCATTTAAAAACATTGTAATATCTTAATTCAGCTTAATTCTCAAGCCTGGAACCTGAAGAGGAGAGTCAGGCTCCTAAAGGAACATATGGCCCTCTTTGGCTCACGAGCCTGAAAGACTAGCCCTACCCATCACCCAAGAGGGACCACCTTCCTCCAACCTCCGGATGGAAGCTCAGGCTCACACCAAACCAGTCTCTGCCTCCATCCTCCCATCAAATGCCACCTGTAATTCACAGGCTCCAAAGCACTTGTAACAGAATGATAAAACACTCATCTTTGTGTTCTCTCACACTTGTACAGCAAAATGTCAAGCCCACTGGTGTATTGTGATCAAAACGGAATAGTTTCATGGTGTCATTCCTGTCAGCCTGCAGGAACCATGACAGCAGGAGTGGATCTCCCCCACTGAAGTCATAACTGTGATGGAGGCACTCTTGTATTTCACTGGTCCTCCACCTTCCCCTGTGCTTTGCTTTTGCAGGACCCTTTTCTGGTACTGCAATACCACTTAATTTCCACCTCTTTGGGGCCCCCATGTGCCACCCACAAGTTGTGATGCCCTGAGCAGCCATGTGGGGTGCCCAAGCAGGAAGGCAGAAACATGAGCTCTGAAGAGTCACGTACCCCAGAGGTGAACTGGTGTCTTCCCCAGTAGTATCCGAGCTAATGGCCAAGTACCTCACATACAGATTCCTCTAACTTCAGATACATGCTGCTGTCAGACTCATTTTTACAGCAAAAGGGTTTTAACTCACCCAGGTTAGTGGGGCTCTGAGGAAAGAATGATGGAAATCATAGTCCATGCAATTTCCCCTATACTGAACATTTTATGGCAGCTCACCCCAGTGTTCAGTTTTGGCATCTTCTCTCCAGGGATAATAGCACAGCTATTATCTTCCCATCATTTACTCAATTCATCACTCAGAACATTTCAATTCTGTCTAATTCAGAGAGAGTAAAAACGTACCAAACCAAGAATATCTTCTTCCCCTTTACACTGAAAGAGATGATGCTTCAAAACACTGTGTTTCCTTCCCTCCCACAGCCCTAAAAGCATCTCCTGAAAAGGCTCAATTTGTATAATAACATCTGATCATCACTCTCTGAACCTCAAGAAATAACAACTAATACACAACAATACCAGTGCTGGAGCCACCTGTGCCCTGTGAGGAGTGGGGATCAGTGCCACGACAGAAACAGAAGTTCAGCAGATCAGCTCCAAGACTGAAGCCCAATTCCAAAGGGATGCTGATCCACCTTTGGGGCTGCAGCTGTGGAGATGTGCATTTCCTTGCATGTTACTCAAAAGACCTTGCTAGTTTAGATATGATTCTACCAGGCCAGATGCCAACTCTGAAACATCACTGCAGGATGTTTTGTATGGCTAGCCTTTAGCCCTGTAGTTTAGTATCAGTTACTGTAGCTAAGAACTGTGCACATACAGTCACTTATTTAAAAATGGACATTTTTACTGTCATGCCAAAGGGAAGGAGAATAAAGTTTCAGACTGCTTAGCACTGCTTCTGTCAACCCCATGTGAAACTCTGCCTTGTCTGCTACATATTTAGTGTTTGAGAACTTCCTACTATGCTGCAGTCAGCTCCAAATTGAAAAGTTCACTGTGGATATGGACTTTAAAATAATCTCCTCTGAGCTGTGCTGTGTCTGCAGGCCTAATAGACCTAAAATTCCATTTCAGTCAATAGAGCAATCAAACGAGTCCAGTAAAAATACTGTCACAGAAGAAAGGACCACTTAATTTAACTGCTTTCTGTTCTCACACTGGTAAAATTGAGATGCTGCTTATCTAATTCCCAGCTGGTGGGATCGTTAAATGCCCTGAAAATGCAACACCAACGCATCAAATGGCTGGCAAGGAGCTCTGAAGAGATTAGTCATGACTGAGCAATAGCCCACAGTCCTGGGTACTTCTTTGGTAGGGGAAAACCTCTTTCACGGGGAGAGACTTTAATCCACCCACTCTGCAACCTGGTGTCAGAAATTGCTCTGCATTGGTCATCAAAGTCACTATCAGCACCGGTAATTACACCATGACCTTTAAGGGGTAAGTGTGAGTGGACAGAAATGGCCTTAACTGAAGAATTTGCCCATTCTAACTCTACATATT
Source organism: Formicarius rufipectus (assembly GCA_013399695.1). Taxonomy (NCBI): domain Eukaryota; kingdom Metazoa; phylum Chordata; class Aves; order Passeriformes; family Formicariidae; genus Formicarius; species Formicarius rufipectus. Next base: position 1,216,135 of record VXAU01000539.1, on the reverse strand, counting down.
GGTGGGTCTACGGGGTGATGTCTTCTGAAACCCTTCAGTGCACAAATCAGTACCTGCCTGGGGAGCTGCAGAGAGGGGGCACTTCCAGCCTCACAGGCAGGCAATCACTGCCACACCTCTGCAGTTCCCCCTGCTCTGCAGCAGGACACACCTGGGACAGACAGGCAGGACATTCTCCTACGGCTCCAGTTCCTCCTACGTTTGAGGATCTCCGTGAAAGTGAAAAGTGCTGGTCACTGAAGGCAGCCCAGGCAAGGCAACCACATCTGAGTTGCTACCCATGGCTCAAAATGACCTACCAGTCACCCCAGGTGTGGTTTATTACTGTGTTTTTTCTTTCAAGACCTTTGTAGTTACTGAATAAAAGCAAGACCTATGTTGACCTCCATCAGAAATTCCCAATGGTTTCCCACACTCCCTGCCAGGAGACAGACACAAATCTGGGGATGCAAAATTTCTCCTACTGCAGAATTCTCTTTTTTTCTCTGGGAGTTTTGAGTGCCTGGTTTTCTGCCCTCTTGTGCTCAATGACAAATACATCAGCATTTAAAAAAGAAACAGCATAGAGAAGCCTTTCCATAAGAGAAATATTAAAAAGCAATTTCCTTACCAGGGAGAAATACCACTGTCGAGCACTCAACAAGCAGCCCTGCTTCCTAGTTCATTTTTGTGTTTATATTATGCTTATTTTTCCTATTTCTTGCTCATCAGCAAATCAACTTGATAGATTAATCCTTTTTTGAGAGTCAGCCTTAGTCACTGGAGTCTGTTCACCAAGAACCATCTGTTCCCCAAGATTTCCCTCCCACACACCACGGCAGAATTACGCCTACAACCAGTTCCTTCTATTAGGAAAGGAGTGACTATAAGACGCTGTGTGATATGAATCCCTTGGGAGGCAACACAAGAACTCCTATCTTTCTTTGTAATTATCACAAAGCATTTACTCAAGGACTCAAGTCCTTTACTCAAGGACTGATTGGAGGGTAAGTGAACTTGCCTACCCTTCCATCCCAGTAAAAGTTTTGTCCTAGAAATGATGCTCTAAGCCACAGTGGTACAGTCACAAGCAACAAATGAGGAAACCTGTCCAATTTCAGTTTGTCAGACACCTGAGGAAAACACAGTGTTTTCACTGTTTTCCTCTTCATGAAAAATGGAGACAGTCTGATCATACAGCCTGTTCAACACCAGGCAATGGCTCAGCTCACATGATGCATTTCAGCTGAGCACAAGGCTCTTGTTTTCTTTCTAACATGGAAGTTCATACTGAAGGCTTCCCTGTAGCAAACTTAAGTTAGGGAGGGTAGCTGGCCTAGAGTTTAACACACTGACCTGGGATTTAGATATGGATTTACCAGCTTCAGCTCCCTGCTCCATACTGATTGCTATACCCACTGTCTTGCTACAGTACTAAAAAGTCAAGACCAAGAGATTCAAGAAGAGGGAATGAGGAGGGACTGAATGCTGTTGTGCCAGCTCTCCTTCCCCTCCCACAGCCTGGGCCCTGATCTCACTAAGTTGGTTTATGTGCCCATTGTTATCTTTTATGATGCTCCTCAAATTCCTTCCTCTGCCTCTAACCCTTTGTCATGGGTTTCTGTAGCTGAATTTTAGTAGAAGGGGAGGCTTCCAGGATGGTTTCTTTGGAAGCTGCCAGAAGCTTCCCCTGTCCTGTGGAGCCAAGGACAGCCAGGGCCAGGAGGGACCTCCTGCTGGTGGACAGAGTGGAGCCAATTAAGAATCACAGTCACACCTCTGGGATAACACAGTTAAGAATTTAGGAGTGTGGGGCAGTTGAAATTCCATCATTGAGATAACAACACAGAGACCAAGGTCGGAGCAGGAGGAGGCAAAGGAGGGACCCCACGCTGGAGCAGGGAGAGTGGGGGGACTGAAAGCTATTCCTCCCCCCCATCTCCCTGC
>VXAU01000539.1:1179512-1213924 GCA_013399695.1 Formicarius rufipectus | reverse complement strand
TCAGTTGTTTTTTGCCTTTTCTCCTTTCCCTTTCCCTCTGGGAAAGGCGGGGCCTGGAGGTTTGCATGGACACAGAGTGAAAACCACCACACCTTTTCGTGATCGTGCAAAAATCTCCTCATCTTTCTGCCTCAGCCTCATCCCCTCTACCTTTCCTAAGTAGGTGTCTGGGAGATTTTAATCAGATTAAACTGAACGAGCTAACAGGTCTATTATGAAGGTATCAACTCACATCAAATCCATTACACCTGCCAAGTAACAGCAATGAAGTGTGAGCCTTATCCTGGGGGGCTCATCCCAAGTGCAGGATGTAGACAGAGGGGAAGCTGTAGACAGAAGGACTTTAGCCTGCATTCAAAAGCCAGGATTAAGTGCACCCTGGGTAGCTGTCATCTCCACTTCTGCCACTCAAGCAAGAAGACAAATTGCCAAACTGCAGTGAGAGAGAGGGAGTAAATGCATGCCATGCCTTAAACAGAAAAGAAACTGGGAAGGACCAAGAAAACGAGTTGCTCTTTTCAGATTAAAGAGGGTCCTACTGAAGAGACAGCACTTCTCTGCCAGTTTACTTACACAGTGTTTGCATTCACCCTCTGAAGTGACCTGCTGAACCAACTCCCTGGGGGTGTTCTGCTGGCCTCACAGCACATCTAATCTCTTTTAGCAAAATGTTAAAACTTTCAGGACTGAAATGGCATTTCTTGGCACTCCCCCCTTTCAGGGATGCAGCTCAGAAGCCCTGGAACCTTCCCAGGGCACGGGCTTGGCTGTGCCTTTGGAGCCAAAATCCATCTTGTTAGGATGAAAACTAAAGAAAAGAAGGGAGAAGGACTGCTGAGTAAATTAAATACAGCTCCTGTTGGAGGACAGGAGCACAAAACAAGGTGTAGGCAGAGAAATTATCCAGGGGCACAAGAACTACTGTGCAGTAGCAGATCTACAATGTATTTGTTCTGGGCCACCATCTGACATGAGCTACAAGAGATGTTTCAAAGAAAGATGTAAATCTGCATCAGGCAGCTGGGAAATCACATCTTCCCAGTCAGATCTGATCATGGTTTATAGAACGAAGGGATTGGTTTAAGTGTTTAATTTGCAACATTATCTTTCTTTATATATCTTACTTGTAATATATATTTTTATTTATAAAAATGTTTAGTACAGCTTGAAGCCTCATTTAGTTGACTAAGTGTAAGATATAATTAATTTTTAAAATCTAGTTACTCTTTAGTAAGACACTCTTTCCTTCTTCAGTGCTGAACTTGCTTTTACTTTCACTGAATGCTCCCTTTTCTGGAAACTGAGCTTATCTTATTTTGGGTTTATTTATTTTTAGCACAGATGTCTTTGACCACTCTGGTTTCATGTTCTGCTGATTCCCCTGATGCCAGGGATTTGAACATCTATTAGTACCTGAACAATCTGTAGCCAAGCACACAAAGCCATCTGCTTTCCTAGAGAGCATCTGCATTCCCAGGAACTCACTGCTTCCACAGGTGCACAGCCCAAGGGAAGCAAACTGAAAGGGGATGCTCTCAAAGTTATGTGAGTGGCCAGGGAATGACGCTGATTAAATGTCTCTCCACCTTCCAAACTAGGTCTGAGGCAGAAGGATAACTAAAGGTCTCCAGTCATGTATTTTGGATTGCATATAGGTTTTTTGATTCAATGTTTCATTAATACCTAACTGTTATACAGCCTTTTTCTTCATCATGTGCTCTCTAAAGAAGAGCCATATAATTTTTCAGAGGAGGCAACAGACACATAGATTTGAACTGACCTACCCAAGGTCACAATACAAAGCAGCAGAAGAACTGGAAGGAGATCCTGGCTATTTTAAAGCCCTTTAAGAGGTCGTATGCCTTCCTTAACTAGGTGCTTCTTTCCTGAGAACTGTCATTTGAGGGCCAAATTAATAATAAAATTACGGCACTGACTCAGAGTCAAATTTATGTTTAAAAAAATAGAGCACACGTTTAGGATTAGGAATGTTATTATCTCTTGTAACTGGAGCATAAGAAATTGTATTAATAAAGGCAAGATACATTGGGGAGAATAGTAAAAAACGTGGGCAGCAAGCTTGTGGAAGAATCTATTCTTTTTTGTAGGCAGCATGTGCTGTCCTCTGACACTGTTCACTGCTTTTCAGCAGTGCTGGGACAGCACAGACCCCCAGGGAGGAAGAAGGACAAGCACACGGGTGAGGCAGAGTAATGCCAGGCCCAGAGAGCACCAGCCCTTGGCAAGAGATTTAAAAATGCTGTTAGCTGGAGAATGCCTCTGTTTGCTTCCAGGCAGTCTGGGAAGATCACTCTTTGCAGATCCAAGCCTCACAAAGACAGAGGGCACAAATAACTGCTGTGCTCTTCATACCTTTCACCCCCACAATAGAAACTGCTTTTGACCCCTTCTAATCAGGAGCTAACATTTATCTGGAGGAAAATTGCCCAGAGGTAGCATTCCTGATGTGTCCACAGCGGCAACACAGATAGGAAACGTGCAAATTGCCACTTGGTGGTCCAGGGGATTCATCTGTACGAAAGGAGAGAGAAGAAAACTGTTCTCAGAGGACACATCTCAGAGGGACCAAGCAATGACTGATGTGTGACTGAAGCAGACACTGGCAAAGGAAATAAACAGAGGTACAGCAACCAAGGCAGACAATCAAAAGGATCTTCGCCTCAATTCACAGATGAACAGAGGCAACTGTGTCAACTCTCCTTTGATGCAGAACACGTCCCATATCAGCACCATAATGGTACAGGAAACATGTAGAGAAACAATCTCAAAAGCACCTCTTCAGGAGTTTTTCACATTGTCCGTTTTGTGTAAATGGACAGACAACACACAATTGGATTAGGCTAAATGTATATCAGTGCTATAAACAGCAGCAGGGAACCCATGCCCCAGGATTGCTACAGCTTGTTTGGTCATGTCCATTCCAGCAGGAGGTTAATCTTTATTGCAGACATAAGCAAGGCTCTGGTTTAGCCACACCTTTGGGCCTCTAGTATCAAAAATGTTTCCTTGGCTCTCGCAATAGTTGCTCAGTTGTCCCCCCACTCATGCTAAATAATGAATTAACCATATTCTCTAAAATAGCCTTCTGGAACCTCCCAAGGAAAACTAACCTTACATTTTATTTTGACAAATTACAAACCAATGCTTTTCTTCTACAAATGCTTCTGTCCATCACAAAGGGTAATTTCACACCATGTATTTCTGTGCAAAAGTTGTGATTTCTACCTGAATTATCTGCTTTGTCCTGCTGGCAGTGGGGAAATGTTCACCTTTGAATCAAAACCAATGTACAGATTCACAGGCACACAGAAACACACCCCTGTTTATGTGCACCTACTTCAGGCTATTCCCTGCCATTTAAAATACACAATGGCACACATGGAGAGTTAATATCACATACAATTGGTTCCTCAGTGAAACCGAAAAATTAATATAAGAGAATTTGGTTTTCAGCCTGGTTTCCAAGGAAACATTTCCAGCTACTACTGGTGGAGGTTACAGATTGACTGTCAAGCCCACGACTTCCTTTGTTCCTGGTCCATCAGTCTGATTTCTTTTATCATCAGGTCTCCCCTACTGAAATATATGCTAATAGGGCGAAGGGTTTAATAATACATGCAAAATAATCACTGTTTCCCAAACAGCCTCCCCAAAAGAGAGACAGAGCAGTAGCAGTGAGTAAAGGAGAATAAATGCCATGAACTTACTTAAATTAATTTAAAATGTGATCTCCAGCTTTGGATATGTACACACCTGCACAGTGTTGATAAATACTGACTGGAGATTTATCCCTAACAAGCAGATGGGCTCCCACATTGCCATTCACAGGAGTGCAAACACATCCCCAAAACAAAAATGAAACAAGGATGAACTTGGGAATCCATGCACAGGTTTTTAACCCAATGTGCCACTGCTAGGGTGAGATTTTTATAACCTTTCAGAACACCTGCATTTTCTAAAACCAAAGCGCTAGAGATGACGAAGACTGCAGGAAGTCAACACCAACGCCACTGCTCTTTGAAGGTGAGACAATACACACTGGAGTGCAAACGAGAGAAAACAGGTCCCAGCCCCACCGGCAGGCGCTGATCCGGGCACAGTGCCCTGGTCTGGAGCCTTCCTGGCTTTGTTTCTTATCAAGCAAGCGATTGCTACAGAGGAAGAGAAGGCAGCTGGATAATTTCATGCAGCAGAAATGAAGCCTTGCTGGTAGTGCTTAATGAAATTATACAAAGATAAGTCACTGCTGCTGTTTCTGCTTCTCTCCTTACTCTGCTCGCTCTCTCCTCGTGCCCTGGCAAGGAAAAATACACCACCTGTGGCAGTTCCCCTCTCTTTCCCAGGTGGAAGGAGACTGGACCCCTCTCCTCCTCTCAGGACGTTCACATGAGCTCAGACTACAGTATTTGTGCACCTCTTTGACCTGTTCCAAAACTGCTGCAGGGGCAGAAGGCGAGTAAGGCTCTTTAAAGGCTATTAACAACCTCCTTCAGACATCAGAGAAGATTTCGAGGACCTATGCCCATGGAACACTCAGTCTCCCTTTTATGCTGTTTCAGACATAAATATGAACATACAAGATGGTATTGTTTGATGGTTTTTGTTTAGCAGCCACAGTTCATCTCCCCCTGGTCTGCAATACACTCTCACCCATGAGCGCAACTGCCCCAGCTCCTGCTTTCTCTACTCCTCTCCTTCCATCAAAATCATGCAACAGTAAACACCTCCCTGTTTTGTATAGTACATGTGATTAAAGAAGCTTAATTTCTCTTCTTGGCCATGCACAACATCTCCAGTGTCCTTCCATCCTCTTTTCAGGACTCCTTCGGCACATGCACCTCGTAATGATTCTGGCAATCAGGATCTGAGACTAAGGACTGTGCTTTGTGCTAATAATTGGGTGATGATTCAGCTCAAACCTGGAGCAAGACATGCCCTGCTTGTGTAAACAGCACGAACACTGATGCTGCTGTGAGCTGAACCTGACCTTGTGAGATGGCCACCTTGATTTCTACAGAGCAACACTTCCTCTCTGGATTTTCCCTTCAGACATCCATAATTTTGGATTACCCAGGATAAAGGTGAAATTATTCCAATCATGTCATCAAAACAGGAATGCCAGAACATCGTAAGGGCTCACTTTCCCTCCCAGGTGAGAGATATTCCAGCAGTATGAAAAACCTGTGGGGTAGCATAAGAGCAGTGTAACAGTTTGACACTAATCAACACTGAAATTGCTGGAGAAATAAGAAGCTGTCATTTTGCTCAAAGCCTGCAGCAGAATTCGCTCACTTCACAGTGAAGGGAACATTACACAGCTTCATTTATTTTATGCATTTCAGTTCCCAGCGTGACGTGCTGAGATATGAGTGTGTCTGCAGCGTCCCTCCGGAGAAGGAGCATGTCCATCAACAAATAGCACTGTATATTTATGGTTAATATTTTACAGCAATAACCATTAAATACATTCCTCTTCGATAAGATAACAATCGGAGGGCAACACCTTCCCTGTCAAGGCTCCCAGGAAAATGATAACCTTTGGAATACATCAGCTGCCTGATATTAAAACTGAGAACTGTCTCCATCAAGTAACTGGGCAACTGATCTTTATCTCTATGACTACAACTTCTCATTATGGAGATACACATCACCTTCCAGGAAGACACAAGCTCAACATATCAAGATAGTAATGTGATGAGGTTCTGCTGGAAAATTTTCCCAACTGCACTAATCCCAAACTACACAGCATTATCCTGGCTGGTATCTGTGGGCTGCATGGCCACTGTACCTGCCGTGCACTTCAGCTGTGTACTTAACTTGCTGTTTTGATGCTTTCTGTTCTACAAGGCAGTAAATTTTACAAGTTTAGGTCTCCTCTTTTATGCCCTCAGCACTGCTAAAGTCTCTCAGATTAATATTATGGAGTTCAGGTGAGTGAAACAGCATCTTGCACGGGCAGACCGTGGCATTTGTGTGTGTGTGCTCTTCTGGGGAAAAAAAAAAAAGCAGTGTTTATCATTCTCAGGTTGAAATGAATAAAAAGAGTTGGAAGGAACCTCATTAAGAACATCCTCTGCCTCAGTGAAGTCCCAGACTTTGACATTGCTAAGTATGGAGTTCATGTTGCAGCTGCAGCTGGAAAATACAAATGCATTTAAGCTGGTTGATTTGCTGAGATTACAATGCTGATTGAAATCTTACTCCACTCTGAAACACTGGTTTGGGTGCTTGTGCTCTGGAGTGAAATGCATAAACACAGGAGATAACCAGGTCATGAAGGTTAGGCAAATCCAAACCATAACAATTAGAAACTGAAAGAAAAGGATGGAAAGAAAGGCAAGAAACAGATTTCTAGCACAGTCAGCCAGATACCAGGAAGAGAGTGACACAGAAAACTCTGCCTGAGAAAAGGAGAGAAAGAGTTAATCCCATTTGGGAAAAGGGCAGGCATTTGGGAATAAGGGATGTGTATTACGCTGACAGGAAGAAAAGACATATGGAGCATTATTGAATAAAGGGCTTTGCTTCCTAAAGGGAAGTGATGTCCTGTGAGCGTGGGGAGGCCCTGGTACAGGTTGCCTGGAGAAGCTGTGGTTGCCCCATCCCTGGAAGTGTCCAAGGCCAGGTTGGATGGGGCTCTGAGCAACCTGGGATGGTGGAAGGTGTCCCTGCCCATGGCAGAAGGGATTGGAATAAGATGATCTTTAAGGTCCCTTCCAACTCAAATCAATCTATGATTTTCCTCTCATTTTCCACAGTTCTGCATCTCTGATGATGTGCTAAAATGGCAAGGAATTTTACTTACTGTTGACTGTAGTCACTAAGGTAGAGGTCATGGGAGGGACAGGTGACCTGGCAATTCTGGGAGCCAAGGGAGATGTATGGAGATGGAACCAAACAGGTCATGGCTGCAACGATTTAAACATCATCAAACAGAAAACGGCAGCAGAGCTGGACATAACATTTGGGTCTGAGCTGATTTGGAAATGCTGCAGCTAGAATTGCTGATGTGAGAGTGATGTTGTGATCAAAACTTTCCCTGGAGATTGCTGGGCTAAGTAGAAAGTGGGGAAATGGACTGCTGGGCCCCAAAGCAGCAAGTCCTGCCTGTCAGAACCAAATGGAAAAAATAATAGAGGAAGGGCAGCAAGAATGATAATCTTCCAAGCTTCAAAAGGAAGGGCCAAAAGGCAGAATTTTGGAAGGATGACAAAATGATTTACTGCTTCCATGCCCTACTGAAGCTCAAGGTCTCTGTGCTGCTAAGAATGGTTACTGTCCTCTCACTCAATGTACTGTGCACAGGGAAAAAATTGACAGGCAAGAATCTAATTACCATTCCCTAAAGACTCAGAGACTCTCCATTGATAAAACTCCATCAAAATCATACAGGCACTACATTAACAATTCTGAACTGCAGCAAACTTGATTTATTCTGTATTTCTTTGCTATTCAGGCTGCAGTGCACAGAGTCCTGATGCCCTTTGGACATCGCTACCAAAACCAGTCCATTGACTTCGACCACGGTTTGTATTTCTGCTCACAAGGAAAGAAACCCAAGCAAAACCAACACTCAACATTTGCAGCAACCCTCAAACCTTGAAAGGATCAGGGATATTAGGTTAAAAGAATGAGACTAATATCTACTGAGAACATGCCATGACATATTTTTAGTACTTGCAAGATTTCACATATGAGAAGTTTTTCCCCTCTGAACTTCCATGCCTTGATCTCCTGTGCAACCTTAGTATAAATCCTTTGAATTGATTTTTAAAGAACTACTTATTTGATGTTTGTAAGAGATTCTAAAGCAGTATTTTGGCAGCTATTTATAAAGTGGTATCTTCTATTTCATTTACACAGAATAAAAAAAAAAAGGATGATAATCCATTTTGACAATGGATATGAGACGGTAAGGATTAGTACTTTAAATTGTTGGAAAGACAGGAATCAAAACCTGACTGTCCTTTCTTTAATGGATATAACATGAGGCTTGTGCACAGAAAATCTCTTCCTTGAAGAACGTGCATGACGGCAATGTGCAGGAGATGGATGAATGAAATAAGATGGAGATGAAGAAGTCCCTCATTCTTTTGAGCAAGTCTGTATTTTCCCTGTTGATCCGTCTGGATGAGCCCAGTCATGTTACACATCCCTCTCCAATTTTTCTACAATACAGATTATTTCCACAGGCTATTTCTGTATCTCACCACACTCCTTAAGACATTAATAGTTACATGGTTATTTGCCCTTTCTGCAAACAAACCAAAACAACCAAAAAGCCAATTCAAACCCACGTCAGCTTTTCTACTATTCCAAAACCAATAGAACAGTAAGACCTGTTCTCACAGAGCAACCCCCTGGGTACCTCAGAGCAGGCACGTTGTGGGTTGAGACTCAGCTCTCCAACAGATGCAGTGTTCTAATACTATATATGAAAAAGTTAAAAGCCACACCTCTGTGTCCTTAGAAATGTAGGTGCCTTGTACAGTGTACCTGGAAAGCTGAGCTGCACCTTGGGCATGAAGCTTGACAGAGAAACCAGCTGGCAAGAGCATATTTGAACAAGCAGCCACATAAATGAGCTCTAAAACATATTCTGGTTATCTGATTGTGCAACGTGGACTTTTCGGGCTGACTAAGAGCTCCTACCCCTGGCACTGGACAAGGCTCAGTGTTCTTTTACTGGCGTATTCTCCTCCAAGTTCCAAACTACTGTAACATCTTTTAGAGCTTTAGGCACTCAAAAGCTAGGAGTTCAGCCTAAAATGCTGTCTAGTTTAGGCTAAAAACTTCAGACTAAACACACACATGTCCTTAAGCCACACTCATTCCTTTTGAGAGCCTAAGTCTAACTCCACGTTTTCACTGACAGCCTTCCCAGCCCTCCTGGCTGTTCCATGGCCACGCCAGGAGCTGAACTGGCACGGGCAGGAGTTAAGTTTTCAGCCAGGTGGTGGAGTTTCTCTGTTTCTGCTGCCAGATTTGGGGGCTGGGTGCTGTGCAAGGGGTGAAGGTTGTCGAGGGGGTTTCAGTCAGACCAGCTGCTCACCTAATTTGCTCTGTGTGTAAGGGCTGCCAGCAGCACACAGGGAGCAGTCAGGTCATGTGGCATCTGGGGAAACCATCCTTTGTGGTGGCGTCAGCAGGGACTTGGAGTGGCTCAGGTCATTCATGAAACAGCACGCTTTAAGTAAATGCCTCTTCTAGAAGCTAAAGCTAGAGATTAACCCTGCTCTGAAAGGTCTTTGTGTCAAAAACGTCAGAACTCATGAGACAAAAGCTCCCTTGCTTGCTTTCTGCCACCCCAGGTCAAACAAACCTTGCCCTGGGAAAATGCCTGAGCAGGTATTTTATTTAAAGGATGTTTGTTGAAATGGGAATTCCCTGCAAGTTGGTTTCCTGCAAGTTCCATATCAGGCCAGCTTTTGACACTCTGCATCTGGAAGATGTGTATCTGGTTTGGCCCTCAGTGAAACTGGGAAAATCATTTCCATTTATTTGACAGAAGGGGTAGACTGAAGCCGTGAATCATCTAGGTATTTAAAGAGTTGTCCTGAAGGAAGAATATGAAATTCTGATATGTATCTCACATCTTCACAAGTCTCTCTTCAGCAACCCCTTTAGGGACTGGAAGGCTGCTGTAAATTCTACCCAGAGCCTTCTCTCCTCCAGGCTGAACAACCCCAACTCCCCCAGCCTTCTCCATATCCCACATAACCAGGTCTTAGCATTTCCTCACAGAGAGAGCCCACATTTTCCCGAGTCTTCCTTTTATCACTGAGGTACCTATAGGAACTTTTCTTGTTGCCCTTGACATCTCTGGCCAGGTTTAATTCCCTCTGGGCTTTGGCCTTCCCAACCTGATCCCTGGCTGCTGGAACAGTTTCTCTGTATTCCTGTCCCTCTTCTCCATGGACACCCCCTTGTTGTGGGGGAGAAGCTTGTGTGCCCTTATGAGGTTGTGAGCTATCCTGGTGGTGGTTTATGCCTCCGGTAGGGTCTCCCATGCTGGTCAGGTCTCAACTGAAGGGTCAGACAAAGTGTGTCCTCGGGCAGGATGGGCTCGTCAGCCGCCCGGCAACCATCCTAGGAGAAGGACAACTCTAACTCCAAACCCGGGCAGATGGAGCTCGCTCAGCCCTGTCAGGCCATCCATCTAAGAGAAGGATACTCTAACCAAACCTGCATCCTGAGGACCTCGCTGTCACTGTCCAAGCTTGCTGGGCCATGGCAGATGAACCTCAGGAGTAAAGGGTGGGGCCAGTTCTGCGCACGCTGTGCCTCACCTAAAAAATCCACTGCACAGGCTTGAGGCATCAGCCATCAGCGCTTGCAGCAAGTGTGGGTAAAACCCTCCCAAACCTTCGTTTGCGAAGTCTAGCCACGATGATTATGATGATGATGATTCCTGTCCCTGCTTCCACTTTCTGTAGGCTTCCTTTTTGTGTTTGAGTTTGTCCAGGACCTCCCTGCTCATCCATGCAGGCCTTCTTGCATTTTTGCCTGGCTCTTCAGTGGGATACACACATTGCTCGGAGGAGGTTATCCTGGAGTATCAACCAGCTTTCTGGGGCCCCTCTTCTCTCCAGGGCTCTATCCCACGGCACTCTACCATGCAGATTCCTGAAGAGCTCAAAATCTGCTCTCCTCAAGTCCAGGGTAATGAGCTTGCTGTGCATTCTCCTCACTGCCCTGAGGATCTTGATCTCCACCACCTCATGGTCAATGCAGCTGACGCTGCCCCTGAGACGCACATTCCCTCTTTGTTGGTGTTATCCTGCACAGCACATCTCCTTGTTGGCTCCTCTATCACGTGGAGAAGAAGTTGTCATCACTGCATTCCAGAAACCTCCTGCACTGCTGTCACTGGTATGACAATTGCTTATGCCCTGCTGTGTTCCCTCCAACAGGTACTGGGGTGGTTGAAACTCAGCCAGTCGTTCACTCACTTCACTATCACCAAGTGCAGCAATTCCTGTGCCTTAAAGCACCTCACCAGGATGTACCTGAGGCAGCTGGAAGAGCTTATCTCACCAAGGTTTGTTTAGGGAGTTACCCTGCACACAGAAACTTCCTTGTACTGAACACAGCCCAGCAGTGGCAAGGGAGCAAAAGGCAAGGGATGTGTGAAAAGACCAGGGAGAGCTACTGGCCCTCAGGAGCTCAGAGATGCAAAAGAGGATTATTCCCCTGTTTCCCTTCTCCAGCTTCCTAAGTTAGATATTACTTATGACAGCACTGCCAGTTATCAGTGGTCTGGCATAAAGCATGTCTGGAGATTTTTTTTTAAGGTGTTAAATAGGGCAAGTTCCCAGAGAAACTCCTGGAGAATTCTACTGGTAAGTGGCCTCCAGACAAAGCATGAACCACTAAATTCTTGCAGTCTGACCATCCAGCCACATTTCTTTTCCCAATCTTCACTGTAACATCCTTATCTGTGCCTTGGCATTCTGATGGAGACAATGCTGAAAGCTTTGCTAATGTCAAGGTGAATGATATCCATGTGTTTCCCCTCACCCACAGATTCAGTCATTATATCAGAGTATGTCAGATTGGTCAAGCTGAGGGTACTAAAGGTAAACCACAGAATCTTTCAATGGTCTAGGTTGGAAGGGACCTTAAAGATCATCTCATTCCAACCCCCTGCCACGGGCAGGGACACCTTCCACCAGCCCAGGGTGCTCAGAGCCCCATCCAACCTGCCCTTGGACACTTCCAGGGGTGGGGCAGCCACAGCTTCTCCATCCAACCTGTGCCAGGGCCTGCCCACCCTCACAGGGAACAATTTCTTCCCAATATCCAATCTAACCCTGCTCTCTGTCACTCTGAAGCCATTCCCCCTTGTCCTGTCCCTCCAGGCCCTTGGAAATAGTCTCTCTCCATCTTCCCTGTGGGCTCCTTCAGGCACTGGAAGGCCACAATGAGGTCCCCCCAAAGCATTCTCTTTTCCAAATCCATGCTGACCATTCTAAAGTCGCCTTCTTCTCCTTAATGTACTCAGAAATGTGTCACAAAGCCTCACTCCATGATTATTTTGGGGACACAAGTGAGACTGCCTGGTCTGCAGCTGCCTGAGCTGCCTCTCTTACCCCTTCTGACAACTGATGCAACATTTGCCTTTCTCCTGCCGTAAGTGTCCTCTGGAATCCAGAAAGCCTGGAGGCTTCTGAAATAAATGGAAGACATAGTTTTTAATGCTCTCTTTGCCCCCGTGGCAAAGAAATTTGCTGCAAAACACACACACACACACTTGGAGCAAAGTCAACTTCCTGGCACTCAAATCAAGGGCAGCAGCTTGGGAACTGCCCACATCCCAGGAGGAGCCAACCATCAGGGAGACAGGGTGTGCCTCCAAGCATGGATGCAACACAGCAAGGAACACACCAGAATTTTGAACAGCTTGTTTCCTTTGTGCAAGCAACCTCCCTGAACAGGAATCTACATCCAGGAATGGTTTTCCCTGCTCCATCCTGGAAAATTTGGTCAGGCTTTGTATTGAAAAGACCTTTGCAGCAGTGAAATTTGGGGATGGCTCGTTCAGGTGGTGAATTCCTTGGGTGTGGATACACCTGCAATGACAGAAGTAGGACAGTTGTATTCACCTGGTCTTATGAATCATGAGCTTATCACTCCACTCAGGAGCAACCACTGCAAAAAGCAGTGTGATAAAACCTTTTGTTACCTCCTGAACCCCTATTTTATACTCTCACAGCCTAATTTACACCTGAATACACCTGAATAGTAAGTGAGGTACTTCTAAAATGGTTTTAAGAGGTCAGACTGAGATGTGTTACAGAAAAGATGGTGAAGGCTTTGAGTGAGGAGTCTAACCACACATGCTTACAGTGTATGTGTGTTAGCAGTATTTGATAAATCTTTAATAAATGAAACATTACCATAAACTTGAGACCAATAAAAATCCCTCTGGACATGTAATTTTTCAAGATGAATTCACTAGCAAAAAGAGAACTTGTGTAATTTAATTCTTGCCTGACCCAAAGGGGAAATTTTCACTATTGTGGAAAAAAACTGACTACAAATGTTTCCTGTAATTTCGAGTTCTAATTCTGCAATTTTAAAAATAAAAAAATCTGAAGTAGTTAAAAAAAAGGCACATGTGAATTGTCATTTTAGGAGAGGGCATACCAAAATATTTTGGGGGTTGGGTTTTTTATTCCCTCTTTTTAGGATCCCAGGTTGGAGCTCCACCACAGCAATCAAGGTATTCAACAAAAAAAGTGCATTTTGCTTGTCCTTGTACGTGTTTTCTTTGCAGGAAAACATTTTGGGGGCATTTTTTTCCCTCCCTACAAGGAAGATACTGACTATTCATCATAAACTTGATTGTGTGTGTATATATATATATATATGAAATACTCAAAGTATAAAACATAATTGAAATGCCCAGTAATGCTCAGCTTGGAGCCCAGTTTGGCTGAGCTTAGCAGTAGAAAGGCTTGAAATCAGATTTTAGTGTTCTGAAGATACAAAACCAAAATATGAGACCTCATCCCTAAAGTACAAAACCCCACATTTGAGATGGCAATAAAAGGAGACAACTAGAAGAGTAGACAAGAAAGATGAGAAGAAAATGCACAATAATACAGATCAAATGCACAATAACACAGAGTATCAAAGGCTTGTTTGTTTTTTAAGCAAGCAACATGGCAGGGTTTGTATCTGTTATTAATATTTGCTATTTATACTGCAGCAGTGCCCAGAAGTCCCATCTTCACCAAGCTCAGCCCCTGCTTTTAAATCTTGGTGCAATCAGACACTGAGCATGAATGGAAGGGCTGTTTCTCCACAGCACTTTTTCTTTCAGGAAGCAAAATTAATTTACAACAGGCTAACACTAAAAATACTCCCCACCTCAGCTCCCTTAAAAGAAAACAAAAGGCATAACAGAAGACCTCAGAAAATTACCAAAACACAATTTTCATCTTCGGGCTCCTTGGCAAACTCAGACCTTTTGATTTGTGAATGCAAAGATGAGTCAGAACCTCACAGTTTTTAAAGCATTCTCCCTAATATCCTTGGCAGTCCCAAGGGTTTTGATAAATTAATAAAAACAAGACTTGCCAGAAGAAACTGCAATCAAAGGTGATCTTCAGGGAAACTTTTATACAGTCACCAAGTCTGAGGGTTTTGACTGGGAAATCAAAACAGAAGACTAAAGACTGCTCCCTATATTTATTAAACTGCCACATTTTGTCCATGACAGACTTTATCTGTGAGGTCTTCTGACATAAAATTGGTCTCAGCATCCATCATATGATCATAGTCTGCTGCCAGATAAGGAAAAACACCAGTAAGGAAGGCCAAGGTTAAATTTAGGAAAATAGGAATGCTTCCTTTGAGAAAACAATGGCAGGAGTAGCTGGGGATAAAATGGAATAAAATCAGACACGAAGGATAAAACATGAGATAACTTGTATATTTTATTGAATGACCGAAGAGAAATTCTGCTCTTTGAGTGCTGACTGACAGATCCACTGCCCAGCCACTTCAGAAACAGATGAGCCTTCACTCCTGACTGTGGTTTACAGGCCCCCAGAGGGTTGCCTGAGGTCAGCTGTCCTTATCCAGCCCCAATTCCAAGCGAAGATCCCGAGCCTGCAGACGAGTTCTGGTACACGAGCAGCTCCGTCGGCATCCAGAGCGGTTCTGAAGTGCGACAGCCCACAAAGGAATTGTGCCAACTCGCACAACATCACGAGCCAAGTCCTGGGCTCCAGCAAAATGACAAACAGTGGTTAAAAACAAGTTTGCTGAAGGCCTTGTTGGTGAACGGGTCACTTGGCAAAAGTGGGAGCACAGAGCACGCTGTGCAGCTGCCGAAAAGCTCCGCTCTCCCCTGTGCCTGAGCACAACTGGGGTATGGCAAGAATGGGAAGATTTCAAAGGGTGCCCAACAGGACTTCTCTAATGATGTTGCTCTGTGGCCTTGCTGCCAGCAAAAGCTGCTGGGAAATAGCTCAGATTTCTGCTGCTGATGGAAACTCTTCTCAAGCCCTGTGGGGCAGAGCTTTTGCCTTCAATGCTCTTTGTATTTTTCATGTCTTTTTTGAAAATGCCACGCTGAACTCCACCATCCCCCTCCCCCATGACACGTTTCCTCCATCCCTCTCTCTCTTTCTTGACTTTTACCTCTGAGGATGCCAGAGCAGAGGGGGTGATGCCAAAAGCTTTCCCCTGGCAAGGAGCCCAACATCCCCAAAGGGATGACTTTCTGGATCTCTCACTATCATACAAGGGATTTCTGTGGATTAGAGAATCTAAAATCAAAAATGTGATATTGAGATACTATTTCCATTTCCAACTTGACCCACAAGGTCAGGTTCAGGTGCAATTGCACGGGTAAAAGAGATGGATGAAAGGCAGCAGTACCATAAAACAATTACCTATTGGGTTTAGTAGCCTGCAAACCCAGAAACTGTCTAGCTTTCTCATCCTCCAAGGCTTTTAGGCTGCAATCAGTATTGGTTTCCCAGATACAGAAGAGTGATTGACTGCATTTGCATCCCTGCATCATACACTTTTTACTATGTTTTAAATGAGGTTGAAACACTGACTGTGAAATGAAACTCATGCATGCAATTCTTTTTCTATAAGAAACAAAAAAGAGAATAAAATTGAAAGGATAACCATAAACTACATATTCGGGTTCATAATTCCTTTGAAATCC
The DNA here is from genome assembly GCA_013399695.1 of Formicarius rufipectus. Taxonomy (NCBI): domain Eukaryota; kingdom Metazoa; phylum Chordata; class Aves; order Passeriformes; family Formicariidae; genus Formicarius; species Formicarius rufipectus. Next base: position 1,198,212 of record VXAU01000539.1, on the reverse strand, counting down.
ACCCTTCATGACATATTCAACCAAAGCTAAATGAAGATACCGAGAAAAATTCCACTGATACCAGAAACTGGGCTTTGGCTGCAAACCAGAAAGCATGTAGGCACAAATGCAAATTGAAGCAATGTTATGAAGATCCTTTAAAGCTGTGACTCAACTGCAATCTTAGTTTGCTAACTCCCTGGTGAGATTCCCTCTCTCTTCTGCATGACACCCTTGCACATTAAGGAAAAAATATTGTGAAGTTACAGGCTACAAGTGTCCCAAAATATCACTGCACTAAAAATGCATATCATTTTACAGACAGTAGCAAATGCAGCCTCACTGCAACCTCTAAGCTTGTACTGACAAGAGAAAAATCTTACTTTTGAGGGTTTTTTAAAAATTGCATCACTCTGAAGGTACTGCCTGCTCATGTGCTTCAAGGGCCGAATCTTTATTTTGTCCTCTCAGCTGGCAGAATCTTCACTGCAGACACTGACACGAACACACAAATCCCCTGGGACACCCACCCCTAAATAAACCAAAAATGGCTAGCTTGGAATAGAGCACCTTCTATGGATATGTGCTCCTTTGTGTGTACACAAATGTGTATGTATTAATTGGGCTGCAGAGAATAGTTCTGTATTTACTGCATAAGAAGTTTGTCCATAAAGTTCCTTGGATAAAATGAGGTCTCTGACCATCAGAGTTCTCAAGGAACTGCACAGAATTAGCCATGGTATCTTTATAAATTTAGCAGAATAATCAAATATTTATATTTAAACACCTGCATAAGAATCTTGTTAGATATCAAATATGAAACTGAGACATTTCTCCTTTCTTTTCAGCTTCTATTTAACTTTATTGCATTAGCAACAGATGCATTAGCATATAATTGGCTGGAGGGATTTTTCTGGAGTATTCAAGGCTCTGTATCCTCCCTTGGAAGTGTTGTTGTTTAGATCATGATCTACTTGCCATCAGGAAGTGATTTTCACGGTAAAAAATCAAGCAAACAAAAAAAAACCCCTTTTGAAATCTGATGATTTACTGTGATCCAGTCCAGGCCAAGGAAAGATGGCATGAAAACAAGAAGTAAAAGATAAAAATGAAGAGCTGTTTTTATATATAACTATTCATGAAGTGGGTATGTGTGTAAAACGACATGAAGACAGGAACCATTAAACTCCCCTACAGCTTCATACTGAGCTGTGTTCTTGTTTTTCATTTGGAACTTCAGGTCAATTAAACACTCTTAACTTCAAACACATTCAGACAGAAAAAAACACAATTTCAGTCTTGGCCCATGGCCTATAGGATGGTCTGAAACTCTTGGTGATCATTCTCTGCCTCTGCTAAGACAGCTGCCAAAATGACTGATGAGTCCTCCCCTGGTGAGGACACACCTGGAAGCAGTGCCCAGTTGTGGGGTGCCCAGCACAAGAGACGGACATGCTGGTGCAAGCCCAGTGAAGAGTCACCAAGATGATGGATGGACTGGAATTCCTCCCCCGTGAGGAGAGGCTGAGGGAGCTGGGACAGGTTCACCTCAGGGGTGATCTTCAGCTCAGGGGGATCTTACCAAGGTTTGTAAATCCCTTATGGCAGCGGGGGCAAGGCTCTTCTCAGGGGTATCCAGGACCAGGACAAGAGAAAATGAGCAAAAAATGAAACACATGAAATTCTGCCTAAGAAAACACTCTTACTGTGATAATAACTGACAGAGGAGCCCAGAGAGGTTGTGGAGTCCTCCAGGATTCCAAACCCAGGTGGATATGGTGCTGGACAACTGGTTCTACTTGATCTGGCCGGAGCAGATTGGATTGATTCACTCCTATGGGCTCCCTGTTCACTCTCAACTACTTCTCCCTGCTCATGAACTTACAAGGGTTTACATTCAGATGGAAAGACTTTGGACAAAGACCTCTGCTTGCAACAGCTGTGGGTCCTGGACATCAACTGAAGGGCAATAAAATTTTTTCATTATATGAATACCAGAAAAGAATGTTTCCATTTTTCCCTCATTCCCACCAAACAGCCTCTTCTGTACTCTTCTGTCTCAACCTCATTTCCTTCCAGATCCTTGCCCTGACTTTCACCAATCATACTGCCCTACTCCCCACACTTTCCTTCTCATGCTTAAAAACTCCTGTTTTTCCAAATGTTATCCCCTATACCCTCTGCAGACCTGCTGTTTTATCTTTTTTCCCCTAATTGTTTCTTCAGGATCTCTTCCTAAGTTTTTCATATTAGTGCAGCTTTTTATTAGTCCTTTTATCTTCTGCATCTGTATGTTTTTCCCCCATTACTGACTTCCACCGGTGTCACCATTATGTCACAAACCTATCCCCTTATTCTACTGATCCTGACCCACTTCCCTCTCTCTCTGCCATCTCTGAACTCAGCTGAAGTCCTGCCTTTTGGATGTCTTTATATCCGTTGTAACTTATAACCAAAATTCAAGTCCTTCCTTCAGCAACATCATCAATTTATTATTTAACTGCTTCCTCTCTCTGTCCCTGGATGCCTAATTTGCATCACAATACTGTCACCCATATTTTCTCTCCAGCTTCATTAAAAAAATGAGGGCTCATCTTTTGAGAATGGCATATAGATGCCTCCCCACATCTTCTTCATGCCTGCTTTTGCATGCACATTGAACCTTACAAAACAAGTTAGTGCTCCTAAAAAAAGCAGCATGGACACAGCAATGTGTTTTAGAATATGCAACTGATTGTTGACCAAAGATGCTCCATTTTCAACACTTACAAATCAGTCTGCAAAAGGGAACTGGGATGAATAAGAAACACCAGACACACTGGAAATGTTTAGCATATATGTACACTATATATACAAAAGCAAAAACATTATTATTTCTAATACTGTCATTGGTCATGTAAGCGCAACAAAACAGACACAGCTATGAAGATTTAGGGTTGTTCTAAATCCATCACTCTGAATGCATCCCTGATCAATTTAGGGGATGCATGGAGAAATCCTAAATCCCTGTGTGGCATCCACGTGTACTAAGGAGTGATGGAAACTCCATCATGACTGTGAAACTGTGAGATGAACTTCTTTTCACTGGGAATCGCCTCAGTCACACATCCTTTTTCCCTCACCAGATTGTGGCCTGAATTAATCTGACTGATGCAAAGGTGGACACAATTTCCAGCACCACCTTCTCCCCCTTCCCCTTATCCTGGTTTAGCATCTGACTGGATATGCATTAGAAAAAATAAGAAAAACCCAAGCTGTTGTTTTCACCCAGCTGCACTGGCAGCCCTTCTGCAGAATGCAGTCTGTGCTGACAGCTGCATGCAACAGCAGAAGGTGACACCAGGGACAAGCAAGTCTGGAGCTCAGGACTACTGGTGGCTTCTTTCTTGTCCAGAGTGACAGGTTACCTTGCTGGAAGCACCAGCTGCCTTCCTGGCCCTTACCTGTGCTGTAGAAAGCAGGCTATGAGCTGATAACCCACACATGAAGCAAACCCAAACCAGTCTTGAAACAGAAACACGAACTGGAGAAGAGAAAGAACCGACATGGCACAAGGCAACACTCAGTGGTAGCCCAGGAAACAGGAACAGAATGCTTTGAGAACCTACATTCATGTCAGGTACCACCCTTAGGATGTAACTCCTGCCTACAAGACAGTTTACAAATCCCAGCGTCAAGTAAGAAACTAGATTTTGTTCAAATGACAGATTTGGTCCTTTGGTACAGAAATACTGGAGTTATTTCTGATAATCTACTCATAAAAGCTATGCAAAACAAAGTAAGCAATAAAAGCAGAAAACACCTTCAGCTTTGTTTCACTCCAATTAGCAGCTTCCAAACCTCTTCCTGAGCAAGTGGGATCCTGTTGCATTACTCTGATCCTGGAACATGCAGGGGTCAGATTTAGGGGATTCAGATGGAGTGATGCTGCACTGGCTTGGCGTGGAGAACTTTTACTGCTTATGGTGATGAGCAAGACCCATGAGTGAGGGAGCAGAGACAGGGAGAGTCAAAGGAGGTGGAAAAAGATAAAACTGCCATGATCTGGTAAATTTATAGGGCTAACAGAGGGTTTTGCTGTATCTCTGCTGATAAGCACAGCACACTTGACAAGGAAATACTGAACACTGAGCTGTTTCCAGTGGTCAGTCCCATCCTGATGTGTTCCAGACAAAGCTCTGCAGGGAAGAGAAGGTCTGTCTGTACCACCCACAGTAACTACTTTACTGGTGTTGGGGGACAGGGAAAAGGAACAGCATTTTACAGTATTTCTGCTCATGCCCAGCTCCCCATTTTCAGCAGCCTCACAGAATCCCCATTTTCTCTCTGAATTATCAGAAACAATAGAAGAGCCTTTTCCACTCCTCACTTTGACTCATCTTTCTAATTAGGAGCATTGAACAATTAGACCTGAGAAACAGCCTGGCAGCAGCAGCAGCAGCCTTGGTTCACTGCATGCAGGGCATGGAAAATGCTCTGCTCTCCCAGGGACAAGAAGAAAGCCACATTCAGTGACTCAGCATTTGCCCAGGAACTGCTCTCCAGGGAATCTGAGACAACCCCTCCAAACATTCCTGCCTGTTTCTGCACACAGAGGGATCTGAGAGCAAAATGTACTTCTTGAAACAATCCCCTACCTCTGACAAGCACACACCTCTCACCAACTAACAATTAAACAGCACTGTCAAGCCTTGCCTTGTGATCCACATCTCTGACACATCCAGGCTGCAGCCCCTACTGAAATTTGGGGTTGTTTTGTGTAACAGCTGTGCTCTGTGCAATGCAGACATGGCATTTCATTAAGCACAGGGTAATAGCTTGATTCCCTTAGGGATGTGCTGCTGGAAAATAGAACATCTCTCATAAATAGGCAAGGTCACCACACACTCCTCAATGCACATGCTCATTTTGGATCTGATGTTGAGACAACTGAGTATCTGTTCATTACACATTTCATACTAATGCAATAATGCATTGACATGTAAAATTAATTTAACAAGATCTAAGGAAACCAGCATTATATTACATTTCAAAGTCATCTATTCAGCTACAGAAAACAAGGAATTCTGATCTGGATTCAGAAGCTGAAATGGAAAAAACATGGAAAAGCACAAACTAAGCTGTTTTGCCCCTTCAAATCACATTACCCTTCTGTAACTTACAGCTGCTTTTCTATTTAACAGGAGTCATCTTCCAGCATAGTCACATGTACACACTGTGAACAAGACAGTTCACAAATGTGACACCTCAGAGTTTAAACCCCTGTAGATATAATGACAAAAGCCACAAAAATGTCACAGAGATGTGAAGAGAGATCAAAAATTCTAGGCAAGTTTCTTCAAAATCTTTGTAAGTACTACCAAAAATCAGGAGTTCCCATAGGACCTTACCTGAAGAACCCAAACATTATGCACTATAACTAATTCTAGCCAACCTATTTTTCTGTGTTCATCTTAGTTCACCACAAATACTCACTTTATCTCTTTGTCTAGAATATTTAGAAGTTGGCAACCTGTTTTTCTCCAGTTCTCTGGTTCCTGGGTGTGAAAACAAGAAACTCCAGAGGATAATACCAGATCAAAGCTAGATCTAAACAGTCAGTGTGTCATTGGTCAGTAGAGAAGATTACATAGGGTAGGATATGAAAGTAGAAAAAAAGGTATTTTCCCCTAAAACCAGATACTAATACTGTTTTGTATTGAATTCAACAGTTTTTTTGGGTAAAAGTAGATAGTTATGCAGTAGAGATTAGAAATTATATATATACGCACATAAATAAGAGAAGGGATTTTATTCTGAATTTTTCTGTGCTTACTCAAGCACGTGCATTCTTCATCAGAGATTATAATCAGAAATTTCGAATGTGAATGTTGCCTGAAGATCTGGAATAAACTTTTGCTACATTTTTACTGGTGATATACCTCAGGGATTTCCCAAACTGCAGAACACAAACCACAGCTGTAAATGAAAGGGCAATCTCTAGATTGTGAACAACCCATGATGTGGCTTAGAGACATACAGCAAACGCAGCTGGAAACAATCTGTAAAAACGTTAAGAATAATGTTTCTTGCCCTCTTTATCCACCAGGAAATTAACAGTTAGTAGAATTAACAGTTTCATTTCCAGAAGAAAAAAAATCCCAAAGGCTGTCAACATTTTCACAAGGAAAACAACTTTGAAGAGTAGGGTTTGCGCCTTAGGCAACAATTTTTGAATTACTTCAAAAAGATCCACAGCACAAAGACACCTCATTCCTTGACAGGACCTGGATGACTTGTGAGTGTACCCTTGGAGTTTTCCTTTCCAAAGCTCAGCAACCTAACTCAGAGACCTACCTCATCCTTTTGTTCCTTTGGAACACCTTGAAGCAGCCAAAGGTTCAAGGTGAGGTTATCAAGTCCTGTTTGCAGTTGGCATGTCTAGAACTGCTGACACATGCTAGGAATTAAAATGGGTACACCTAGTAAAGCTGAAAGAACAAAACAGCTGCCTGGGAACCTCACCTAGAGCCAACACCACCACCAAGCTGTGCTGGCCAACTGAGATAAGCCTGCAGCGTTTATACATAAAATGCAAACAAAGCTTAGAGAAGTCTTGAAAAATAACTGTGTTTGTCATTTCCGGGGCAGTGATTCTCCCCATGCACTGGGGAGGCCCCACCTCAAATCCTTTGTTCAGTTTTGGGCCCCTCACTACAAAGGAGGACATTGAGGAGCTGGACCTGAAGATCTTAAGGGTCTGTTCCAACCTGAATCATTCTGTAGCAGTCTTGCAAAAAAACAACCATGTGATTATTTCCTTCACTCATAAATTTCCCTGAACATGAAAGCAACCTACTGTCTGTTAAAAACACACACAAAAAATCATCAAACACTGTTCTTGGACATACATAAAATTTTTTTCCTAGCTTAATGCCTCAAAACATCCTTTCTCCCTTTCTTGTCTCAAAGTTATCTTTAGACCTATTTTACCCCTAACTTCTGTAGAAGGCGAGGAGTTCCAGTCAAGTCTTGTTCAACCTTAAGAGACAAATACTCTAAAGACATGCTGACATCTCTCAGAATAATTCCAAGTAATTCCTCGCCTGCCAGGGCCAGATCTGTCCCTTCCTCTCATTTCACGTCAGCTATGTACAAATTCACACTAGCATTAAGCATTAGCTTGAACTCTGGCTCTTATCAACACTGGAGGAGTCTGAATGAGTGCACGACCTCACCACTGGCCTAAAAGCATGAGGATCTTGAGAGCCTTGAGGTCCTCAGGCCAAGACCACTCTAGATAACTGGTCTAGCACTGCCTCCTTATAAATATTTACATTTAATAGAGCAAAGGGTTTTGGAATTATTCTTGCCACTAGAGATCTGGATTTCCTCACCCCGATGGCAAACTAAAAGTTCTGCAGACCAAGCCACATGGGTAAAGGTCATACAGATCTGTTCTTCAGCCCACAGCCTTTGTGTTCTACTGCAAGCTCTGTGGAGAACACCCTTTCCACCAAAGGCAGCAGTACTTTATCATCTGCTAAGTGAGGTTAAGCTGGAGCTGACATCAGGGGAGATCTCTGGTGCAGATCCCTCCTGCACTGCAGCAATGCAGCCACTGGGCTTTGCCCTGGGAAATTAATGGGATGCCCCAATAAGGGTGAGGAGGAGCCTACAGTGATGGGCTCTGTTTTTGAATGCTAATGTTCTGAAAGTGGGGCAAGGAAAAGAATTCATGAAAGCTGAAATTTCATGAAATTCATGAAAACTGAAATTTGCCAAAGTAACAACAGAAAGTCCTCACCAAACCGCAATGCAAAAAGGAAGCAAAAGGATTACATTGCTATGGTGTAAAATGCTGCATCACCCATCAAAATCAGACCCAGGCTTGATCACATGAGATTTTCTTTTGGTTGCTTTAGACAGCAAAAATATACAACAGTTACAGCTGAATACAGTTGGCCTTTTGTTCTTCATGCACTGAGTAACAGAGAAGTCCTTTGCTTCATGCAGCTAAATGGATTTCAGATTAGACTCCAGAACAAAGCACTGAAACTTACCTTGCATTTCAACATGTTGGCCACTCTCTCCTGCATGGACTGCCCAGCCTTTGGCCTGACAAGGATATAAACTGCTTTCACCTCAGGGCTGGAGCGCAGCAGCTTCTCCAGCAGCACTTTGCCCACGAAACCCGTCGCTCCCGTGATCAGGACGGTCTTCCCATTGTAATAAGCCGAGACCGAAGACATGGTGCTTTCTTGTTCTGGCCTTTCCTGCAGCAGATACCTGAGAAGATGCAGAAATAAAGCTTTTAAGGGCTTTTGGGGTAACCTTTCCAGTCACTTATGGCAGTTTTAAAGGTGACTTATTTTTAAAAAAGGCATTATGATGAAAATATACCATAAAAATCTGAGAAGCTTAAAAAACTCAAGCTCAACCTTATCCTCCATATGACACCACAGCAGTTAAAACCAGCTCAGGCTGTCCAAGACTCCCAGCAGCAGATGCTCCATGGTGTTGAACAGTATTTATCTCCTCCTCTGGGAAGTGGCAGCCACAAATCTTTCCCCAGTTTAGGAGATCCACTGACTAAACAGTGGGGTTGACATGACAAGGCTCCCACATGAAGTGACCCAGGGAAGTATTTTAATTAGATGCAATGGTTTCAGGCCTGTATGACCCCAGCCACTCTTAAGTTGAATAAATGGCAAACAAGGCTGGACTGAGCCCTCTTAGAAAAGCCCCTCTTCCCATTAGTCCAACAGCAGCAAATCCACTCCTATATTTGAAGTGCTGCAGATCACAGGAAGGACAAATTTATATTTCAATGGAAAGGCTCAGGAAAAGTACCAGTAAATGCTTTTGTTTTGAAAAAGTCAAGGCAAACCGAAAGAAGAACAGTAGAATGTGGTCAATCAAGTATTGAAGAACCAGAACAAGGACCTACAGGTACCCCAGAAAAACTTCTCTTCCTCCTGCAGGAGCTTCAGAAACACTGTTGGCCATTTCAAGTTTCTCAGCATGAGTCAACTGCTCGCTAATAAAATGCAAATACACCAAAACCAGAATACAGCATTTGTTGTACTTTTGCAGTCCCTGTTTTCACTAAACCTTTTGCATTTTTGAAGCCCACTGAACCACTGAAGTGCAGTGAAGTGCCTGACTAAGAGAAAAAACTGCAAGCCTTCCTTCACCCAGGAATGTTCTTCTTGTTCTTCTTTCCCAGTGCTTCCTTGGGACCACAGTATTCCACATCAAACAAATGAAAATCCCCAAATTTCTTTATCCAAAACGAATCATCAGGTGTAGAATCCAATTTAGAAAGTGGGTCAAGAAGAATAACATCTGAAGGACACAATTTTACAAACTAATAGCTGTGGGTATTCTGGCTCAGTGGATTTGGGTATTAGCCTACTTTCAGATATGGTCTAGCTTATAATTTAAAAGAACACAGAAGGTCCATCTAGGCCTATTTAAAACCTGCTCTTATTAAAGAGCTGGCCACTTGGGAAGTTAAACACACAGGTTAAACCCTTAGACAATGAACTTACTTACAACGAAATGTCACATCTCATTCAAGTTTGGAGAAATTGAGTGGTATTGGCAGAGAGGAACCTGCAGAACCTGGAAGTGTGTGAAAGGCTGTGCAGGGCCAGAAATAGCTGCTAGTTTAGCCAAATAAGATGGAGGTAACAACAGACTTAAGAAATTTGGCATGATATGTGCCCAGCAACGTAGAAAAGAGAAGTCCTTAGTCACTAGAGACCATACAAAACCTACTGAACATCAGGAAATAAGAAGATGAAATATGAGACCACTTCCAGCCCCTGGATCCTTGTTTCATATTCACATTCAGAAGATCACCTCTACCTCATCTAACATGCTGCTAGAGAAAAGGTACATTCAAGAAGTACTTTGCACCACAAACTTGGGAGTCACCACAGTGTTTAACAGGAATTACTGTCCCTCCCACACCTGAGGAGCAGGGAGCATTTCCAACCAGCATCACTAAACATTTCTGCTCTGCCTTACAGTGGCAGACCAGTGCACAAATAACATGTGGATATCAATTTATTACACTGTTTCATTTGGGTTATCTGTTTCACTTATCCAAAAGGGGCTTCCCTTTTTTTGGCCAGATGTTCAATGCCTGCTAGAATAGTGAAATAAATAAATCACACGCCTTTAAAGTGTCCCTAAAATTAACTGTGCAGCCACATTTCATTAAGTATTTCTGGCAAGGGCTACACACACATAATTGACAGTTCTTCCCCATCTAGTCTGAGACCATTTTGGATGTTTGCTTCCATAAAGTCAACCAAAAAAAATTGCATCTCCCAAGCTATTCTGGTATGGTGAAAATGGAAGCACCAAACACAGCCACTGAAAAAAGGAACTTCTAAGGCAACCTGCTCTTTTCTCTTGGTTTTTGCTTGACCTTAAGGGGTTAAAAAGGAAGAAAAATCATATGCTATTTTCTAGAACAAAGCAGTCCAAGGTAGGCAGCATATAGTTAGCAGGGCCAGTTTCAGAGTTGGATCCAGTGGCTCAAGGTCTCATCCACAACAAAAAGCTATGAAGAATGAGATGGCATTTGCTTATTATGGGATCAGACTTGTGTCTCCTTGCAGGATGTTTATTCTTCCCTTTCCTAAATGAGCTTTAGAAGAAAATACAAAAATCTTGTACCCACCTGATACCATGATAATTATCAGGAAAAATCTGTGTATTTCTTTTATGTGCACAAACAAATGGATGTTTTGAGATCGTGACACAAGAACTCGAATGCCGCAATTTGATATGTCAGAGACATCCCTGAATCTGCACTGTCCAAGCAAATTTAAAGAGGATTTTAAAAGGTTCCACAATATTCCACTTAACATTCAAGATTGCTAAAATTTTCCATTCAACTTAGTCTTTTTTGGGTTTTAGAACTATCTTTGCTTTTTATTTTTTGTATTTTTGAGAGTGTGATTTATTCTTCTCTGTTTAAATTGATTTTGCTTGGCCTTTGTAAAGACAGTACTGAAGACCTGGAGACTTCAAGAAACCAGAGGATTTCTGAGGTCAAAGGGTGTGATCCAAGCAGTGCCTGCTGACCTGACCCTTTGGATGACTACTTCGAAACAGAGAGAACTATGTGCATGCCTTTTTGGCTTTTTACACTCAGTCAAAGGAGAAGGTTAAACTTTACTTTGAATTTTAATGACTATATAGTCAGTACTGAGCAGTGACTACTTTCCAGCCAATTAAATTGTAAGGGATTAAGGGTCCGGTAGAACTATCTGAAGTCTGAACCACTGTCAGCAATTGCTGTGAGCTGACCCTTCCTGAGGTAAAGAAGGATAAAGACAATTTCATTGCCTAAGGTTCCTGATTTTCCAAAACTGACTGGGGATTAAAAAGCCACTGAATTGTGAAGAAAAACCCATACGAGGGTTTCTTGAAGCCAAATTCAAGAGAGCAATTAGAGGCAACTCTGAGGTTTTAGGCACTAATTGGAGCAGGAAAGTGATCCCTGATGCGTGTGAGTTACTGAGCACAGCACCTTTGCAGCAGCACAAACCTCTCTGATGTTGAATCACCTTCAGCTGGAGTGGGAAAAGAACCACCTTTTGCCCAGGCAGGCAGGAATCCCAGGGAGCACCCCTGCAGACACAGGTGTAAAACCTGCTCTGAGGCTGAAGCCCTGGCACTGGTGCCTCTGGACCAGACATGACGACCTGCAGGGCTGTGGCACAAAGCCACAATCCTGTGTCCAGGGCACGTGCCAAAGGACAAGCAAAGGGAAAGGCAGGAATCCTACCAGTCCATTGCTTTCCTCCTGCAAGAGAAAACCCTCATATCCTCAGAACAGCAGAGGAGAGCTTCCCCCCACCAAGAGCACATACAATTGGGCTGATACTTAACAACTCTCACTGTCCTCATCTTCCATATTTCAATGATCCGAAATCCACATCTGGATTGCAGTGGTGCATGAGGAGTCTGACTGTGTCAAAGGCACAGGGATGGGAAGGGAAATGTGTGAGCCTCACTGAGGTCTGAGGCTGCAGGGGCTTAACAGGAGGAGGGCAGACTGAACAGGTGAGTCTTTCAGTATGGATGGGATCACTGCTGGGATTTCCAAGCCCTGCTCAACTAGGACAGTGGCCACTGCAGATGATGTTCTGTTGGGATATATGTCTTTCCAACTCAAAACCAAAGTTATAATTAATGAGAAGTAGTATTTTTTTAAACAAAGCTACAAGACAGCGAAGAGTCCTTTAAAAATAAATAAATTTTGGCCACTTTCTAAAAGGAAATTTTTAATCTTGGGTGCAAATATCCAATCATATATAAGACAGTTTTCTTTAATCAGGATTCTGGAAGAGTCATAAATTGGGACATGCAGAGAGAGAAAAATTCTGCTGCTATTTCGGAGAACTTCTACAGATGAGATCAGAAAAAGCAATATAAAGTGGTCACAGACTATCTCAGTCTCATAATTTGTTTCTTCAGTCTATTAATTATTTTATGAGTTTAAAATGAACTGAACACTGGGGATGCCCAAACAAGGCATCTTCATGCAATTATTTTCTCTTTTACATTTTGCCCTAGGATGTGTGACACAAGATCCCACAAACTAATAAGAATGCAATTATAATACATAAAATGAATTCCAATACATGTTCTTTGCCTGAAAGCACATTATTGGTTTAATCATCAGCACATAAATAATCCCACAAATAGGACTGCAGCAGGAACAACCTGATCTTTTCCCTTTTGTGGCCAATAAAGGTGGATGTGTGAACAGTGAGCAATTCCTCCAGTGCTAATGCATACACAGCAATAGGTGTGATCCAACGAGAGCATGCACATGGATGAAGAGGCAGGAACAGCACTACCACCACCTCCTGTGGAGCAAAGCCCTGTCTGAAGCAAAGCAACTATCCAACCTGCTGATTCCTGGAGCAACAAAAAGCTCCATTCCAAGCTTAAAGAACAGAAATTAAACAGACAAAGAAAAATGCAATAAACACCTCTGTGTTTCATGTACGTGCTGGCACCAGGGGCTCTAAGAGCATTCATCAATTCACAGGTGTACACTAGTTGTGCAGGCTCTGTCATTCAAGATGCTTTACAAGGTCTTGTTGAGCACCAGGATCTGCTTCAGAGATTTCACAGCTTATTTTTAGCCCCAGGACATCTGGAAGTAATAGAGCGTGCTGTGGCCTTAGAGTCCCAGAGCAGAGCCTCACACCATGCACTGCAGCAGGAGCTGAAGCAGTGACTTGTTTTCCATCACACTGACTGAACTCCTGGCTCCTCAGGAACACCGGGAGGAGGTTCATGGCACTCAGCTCCAGATTTCACTCCCTGTGCCAACCTCATGACCAGGGAAGTTCCACTGCCATGGCCAACATGTCAGCTGGGATTAACATGTATTAACTCAGATTTGAGCCTCTGCATTTCAAATATATTCCACGTTTTCAATAATAAATAAGAGTGACTCAGAACAGAACATGGCCAGAGTTCAGCACTGCACAACATCTGAGACAACAGCAATGCTAACAAGAACACGCAGGAAGCACCAGCACTGATGCACTCAAGTTACATAACCTATTTCCAAAGGTTTTCAGCCACAGAAAGATTTGTGTAGCACATGATGCTCGGGGAGAGGTGAAGGAGATTTTCCTGATGGCAGAAAATGAAGCAAGGAGGATGTTAAAGTGGCTGTTCTAGGGGCAAATTGAAGGATCCTTATGGTTTGTTAAACTTCCATGGCTATTTAACAGCACTAACAACCTACTAGCAATCACAAAGTGGAAAAGATAGACCTTCTGTCACTCAGCTACAGAATTAAAATGAAGGTCATAATCTATCCTTTGTATAGGCACTATAGATGCTAAAGCAGCATAAAGAAATAAAACCCTGCGATTCAAAGATGGGCACATTTAGAGCCAGACTGAACTCCTGATGATAATCCTCTTTGCAAAAGAGATTTTGCTCCAAGCAATTTACACCAAACATAAATGTTGCTGCTCGAAGCCTGAAGGTTAAACCACTTTTCTCCAGCTAATATATTTCAATGTTTTGTTTGCCAACAGTACCCACTCAATTCCATAACAGCATACCAAGTAGCAACACCAAGGATGAACTCTCATTGCTCTCTGAAACCCTTCACCACTTGAAAAACCACACCAGTTTTGCAATCCATTTTCATTTACAGCAGTTAAATCTAAGCAGACAGTGCAGTGTGACAGCATAATTAAGAGCTGGAGGTAACGAGCAGCGTGCACAGCCTGATCCTGCAAAGATGACATACGGACAGAAGCTCCTGATCCTTTGGAGGTCACTGGGAGCTGTGGCTGCTGGGCTAGACACCTGCCCCCAGAACAAGATGCAGATGCAGGGCAAAGGCTTGAATTTCACAATTTGGTCATTGCTTAAGCATTCCTTGCACATCTTCAGAAACCTTCTGACTCTTCTGAGTAGCCCATATTGTTTCATCACTGTTTTAATCAGAATTAGAGAAGAACAACTAAAGCACAAGGGCCACTGATGCAACACATCACAGGAGGAGCCTCTTGATCTCCTAGTGAAAACTCTTAGTCTCTCTCATCCCACTGCATTCTCTCTAAAACTGATGAGAACAAGCCTATAAACATTTCAGAGCCAGGACAAGGCAAGTGTGCTGAGGACACATCTATGTGCACGACATGGGATTTTAAAGAACAAATATTTCTCAGTAGCTCAAGTATGGAGCTATTCTGCCTCGCCCCTATGTAACCAGGCATCTTACTGGAAAAGCAGCTACCACAGACATCAAAGGAGCAGTTTCTGCAGGTTCCCTTCTGCATCACACAGCATCTGTACCCACCCTGCTTTTCTTCTTGTGGGAGCTCTCCCTTTCTTTTGGAGAGGTCGTTGTTGAAAGGTCATTGAGCAAATTACAGGATCAAAGCTTAGGTGCTGTGCAGAGACCAGGACTAGAAGGGAGTTTTTGCTCTGCCTCAGCATAATTAAATGCAGACATCCCAAGACAGAGCATTTCTGCAGGCAATCCTTTCCCTTCTCTTTCTCCCAGTTCACTCTTCACAGCCATTTTCACTTTGCTCCTTCTCCTGGGTTCTCTACAACCAGCAGTCCTCTCCCAAGACCCTAAATCAAAACCCTTGCCATACTCACTGCACATCAATCACACTGCACCTTAGCACTGCAGGAGGGAGATGTCTTGGTGATTAAGTCAAGGGGTCTGTAACTCTCTCTGTGGTAACAGGCTGGTCTGGCACTTTTATTTTATTTTAGCTACCTCAGTTGATAACTTATCAGCATCCTTTTCTGTCCTTTTCCACTACTTGTTCTTGTCCCTCATCAAAAACAGTGGCACCAGAATTTATGACACTTGTGGGAAGAGCTGGATTTGGAGACAGCACGTTGGGTGGGAGTGTTGATCTGCTGGAGGGTAGGAGGGCTCTGCAGAGGGATCTGGACAGGTTGGATTGATGGATTGAGGATGGTGGGATGAGGTTCGACAAGACCAAGTGCCTGGTCCTGCCCTTGGGTCACAACACCCCCTGCAGCTCCAGGCTGGGGAAGAGAGACTGGGAATCTGCCCAGCAGCAGGACACGAGCCCAGGGGTGCCCAGGTGGGCAAGAAGGCCAAGGGCACCTGGGCTGGCTCAGCAATAGAGTGGCCAGCAGGACCAGGGCAGGGACTGTGCCCTGTGCTGGGCACTGGGGAGGCCACACCTCAAACCCTGTGCCCAGTTCGGGGCCTCTCAGTACAGGAACATTCCGTAACAAATGAAAAAGAAGCGGTGATTGACCGCAGCAATTCAAGAATTTATGTGACTGCAGCAACCATNAAACCCTGTGCCCAGTTTGGGGCCTCTCAGTACAGGAACATATATACAGTATTTATGTGACTGCAGCAACCACGTCCTTCACAAAGCCCTGTCTTGACATAAAGAATGGTCTTCATTCAACATTTTGAGTCAAGAGCAATATTGATCCAAGTAGATCAGTATCAGTGATCATTATCTAGCAAGTAAATCTGTGCCATGGAATGATGGAGAGACTGCCTGCCTGACACTACCTTCCTGTTCCTCCTGTCCCTCCATCCAGCTCTCCTGCCAGGTAAATACAGAACATGATGCTCAGGACCCTCAATGAAGTCAAATTAAACTGCATTTGTATGTGTTTAGAACAAAACCTAAAAAAAAAACAAAAACAAACCAACAATTCAGAAGACAACAAAAGAAGAAACTGAGGACAATGTACAGGAATGGGGTCAAGTGATGAGCCCTTAATGACTATGCTTTTAGAAAACACTTACCTAAGCCATGCTACCTTTCTATTGCAACTTCTGTTCACAGCTATGTCCAGTGGAAGACATAAATAGGAAATATGAGTAGCTTTGTACTCCTCTGCACATTTATGAGTGTATGTGCATATTTGCATTTGTATTGAGCTACAAAACAAATGCAAAATAATAATTGGCTGAGTAACACCAGCTGAAAGTAGGCCCTTGTAGGGTTTCACACACACACATATTCACCCTTTCCAGTTGCTGATGACCACTGAGTTCCCCTTTCAGTCTGCCTGGATGTCCCAGAGCATAAAGGATTTTATTGAAGCCTTTTTTTAAATAATATGTATGTACTTGTGCAGTACATGCACAGAAAACCATTTTTAGGTTGTAGACACAAAAATTGTTTGGTTTTTTGTTTTTGTTTTTGTTTGTTTTGTTTTGTTTTTGTTTTGTTTGTTTTTTTTTGTTTGGTTTTTTTTTGTTTTGTTTTGTTTTTTTTTTGTTTTGTTTTTTTTTTCTCCTTGCGCCTCAACCACTTTTGGGTCATCAGGACCATTATGGTAGTTGGTTATTGGGTACCTCATATTGCAAACCTTGATAAGCTGCAACAGGGCACGTATTCCTTTTCCTTCATCCCTTCATTATGTCTAAATTTCCTAATACCTGCCTTGTAAGACAGAGGAAACCACTGAGCAGCTGAGAAGCCCTTGACATGTGGGGGGGAAGTGTCTTGATGAGCTCAGGCAATACAGCAGTGTGGTTTGTGCTGCTTACCTGGACAATGTGGTGACTGTACTAAGAAGTCTGGCAGTGCTGTGACAGCCAGCTGGAATGAAATTTCACAGTTTAGATCTCAGATCTAACAGAGTGGAAAAAATCACCTAAGGTTAATTAAATCACTGTAATTACTTTCCTTTCCAACAGAAAGCTAAGCTCAGCAGTCTGAGCAGTTTTATGCGGAGGCTTTATTAAGAAGTGCAGTCTAGAACCCTACTCTTGTCTTGGGTGGGGTTGAAAGATAAAAACACTGGAGGATTTCCCACCAAGGGAAGTTCCTTAAAAGGATGGCCAGATGGATAGTCTATATTATTAACTTCATAGCAAAGCATATATAAATACTGGTATGCTTTCAAACCCAAAGATTTAAGATACCTTTGGTTTTTTAATTGAAACCTGTAAGAGAACCCTGTCAACTGAAATATCTTTTACCTCAACATTGACACAGACAGGCTAAATACAAACAAAAAGCATTTATTTATTTTACTTCTCTGTTGTTCATTCTCAGAGCATTTGATGTAAACCTGGCAATCCACCAGACAACAACAAACAGCCTGGGCTGTTCTGCTCAGCCACTGAAATAAGAGAGAAGCTATCCAGGATTCTGCCATGCAACATTCTCCTGTCAATGAAGTTCTCAGGAGAGAGGGAAGGCTCAAGCCCTTCAGGAATAGGAAAGCAGCACAGCCAAAGCCTATTTCGTTCCAGGAAGTCCACAGGGAATTTTATGCTGGTTAGTAGATGCTGCTGGCTGGCTTATTCTGCAGCAAGCCAGAAAATCAGCATCTGTGAGCAGCTCTGCAGTAACTCCCTGTGTCCCCTGGCTCTGCTGGAGACAATTCTGGCACCACCTGAACCAGAACCAGGATGCACTGACAGACTTGCTGTCAGCCCTTGGCACTGAAACAAGGACCTTGCACAGGCAGCAAAGGCTGCACAGACCAAGGCAGTGCCAGCCTGGAAGGTTCTGCCCTGTGGTGACTGTCACTGTGCAAATGTGATGGGCTGCATTTCCCTTTGGAAACCAGGAGAGTCCTCCTACAAAGATCCCTGTGTGGAGCACTGGAAAGGGGCAGTGGAGTTGTTAAGAGAGAAGCCAAGGAGGCAGAAGGCACTCCAGAGGTTCAGGGAGTTTCTGTCTCCCATTACAGCTCACCAATGACTGTCCCTGTTTGGATGCATCCCAACCTCTTTGATCCTTCATGGCTTCTAGCAAGGCAAACATGGAGTTCCATGCACAGTCGATTCCTGCTGCTCCTCCTAAGACTGCAGAACAGCTCAGGGCCAGGAATTAAAGTTTCAGGGGCTACATGTGAACAGCAAGACTACAAGCTTTGCCCTTGGCCCCTTCCAATAGCAAATGTCATCCCAAGAGATTGTAAGTTCTCTTTTTCCTTGGGATCACAAACACAGCAGGCAGGCAGCAGGAGAGAGAAGGTCTTCTGCCCTGGAAGTTTCAGCAGGGAATACAGAAGCAGCCCAGCTAAGCCAGAAGCATCACTGGCCATATGAAAACAAGCCATGTATTAATAGGGAGATCTAAGGCAGCTGCAAGAGGAGTGTTTGATCAAAGTGGAAGACTGAAGGAAACCTGCTGAACATGGGTAGGATAAGGGAGAACATGTTATGGATTCAAAAAGAAAGGGAGAAGAGGAAGAAGAAGAGGGG
>VXAU01000539.1:1166033-1179493 GCA_013399695.1 Formicarius rufipectus | reverse complement strand
GGGGGGGAAACCAGGGGGGGAAACAGAGGGGAAAACAGAGGGGAAAAAAGAGGAGAGTTTGTAGAACTCTCTGATCAATATCTGAGTCAGTCTGTTCATGAAGGAGTTCCCATTCATGTTCTACCCAGACCTAGACCTCACAAGGAACTGAGCAGGCAAATCCAAGTGATGCCCTCACTGTGCTACACCCAGAACTACCCTCAGAAGCTCAAAACTTCGAGTAGTTCTGTGATCCCTAAACTGGTGGGACCAAACTGCTCCTGGGAGACATCCCAGTGATCTGCATCGCTGATGAAGTGGAAACTGAACTCTTCCAGAAAATAGTTTCCTTAACATTGAGATCAATAGCTGAGAGAAATGAAAAACAACTTCTAAAAGCCTCCTCAGGACATAGTTCAGTAGGAAATGGGAAATGGAAAGAGAACCTCCCCCTTCTTGGCATCTGACAGCCACTGCCATGATATATTGAGATATATTTTAAAGGTGCAGTTTCTAAGAAGGTATCAATGAAACAGTGAAACCATGGTCTTATTTGCACTTACAAATGTTTTAAAACTTTCTTTTTCTATCCCCATCAGCACTTCCCCTATTTCAAACTCGGCTAAGAGTAAGCAGAACTCATTCTACTAACAGGAAGAACATTTTCACAAAATCTTCCAAATTCAACTGATTGCACTCTTGATACTAAATTATCTTCATTTCTGAGAGTTTAGTTACTCTTAGGAGGTAGTATTCATCCCCATCAGGTGGCTTTAGGGACTTTTAGGGACTTTTTAGTCTTCTAACTAGCACACCTCTCCCTCTTCTACCAGGATAAACAGCCTGAGAAAACAGAAATAAAATTAAAAAGCAACTGTGAAGTGAGTCTGAGGATTCTGTTTTTAAATACAGAGAGAGATGCAAAATCCTGCCACACACAAGCCTCCTGCAGGCTGCAGATGTGCTGCATGCCAAGCCCTTTAGGAAGTGCACAAGTGCAACAGCACCACTCACAACAGGTCTCTGATGGCAGCTGAGTCTCACAGACTCTTAACACAGTGGAAATACTCTCTTATGTGTGTTTATACATGTAAATCTGTAATGCAGCAAACACAGCAGAGCAGTGTTTATCCCTCCCTTCTGCTGCTAGAAATGCTTTCTTTCATTGCAGTACTCTGTCCAACTCTTTTTATACGCATTAACTAATGATCTCTGAGGTACCCCAGGGAAACAAAGTAGATGTGCATTTTATTATTCCCACTATCAGAAGCAATGCAATTAACAGAGGCTGCTAATGAATTCGAGTTAATGATGCTGTGCTAAGCAGCCACTTTTTAGCTCTTTTAGAGATTCCTGTTTAGATTTTTGAGATTGTTAAGGTCACTATAACAGGGATCAGAAGTAACTTCCATTTCAGAAAACAAACAGCAAGAAAGAACATATATGCTATAAGATACATTGATTTTATCCAAGTAGTTGTTGCACTATTGCAATTTCATTTTTATCAAGTGCATATGTAAATTTCAAAAGGTCTTTTGGTGGTGGTGGCAGTTTGGTTTGGGATGGGGGTTTTTTTGGCTCTTGGTGGGTTTTGGTTTCTTGTTTGATTATTTCCTTTTGTCATGCAGTTATTCCTCTCACTCAAGAGCAAAAAAGACAACACCAGGGATTCCAGAGGGAAATAATAACTAAATATAGAAGAAGCCAAACTAAAAGATCAGAATTATATTCTTACCAATTACTGCAAGGAAAATACACTCCTTAAATCTCCTCACTGGGTTTCTGTGGCAGACAGGCAGCACAGCCTGCAGATTCCTCTCCCCAAAGTTCTCCAAGAAACACAAACATTTACTCTTCAGATAAAGGGAAAAGAGCAGGAAGAGGAAACTAAAGACAATTCCCTGGAGTTACAGAGAGCTGCATTACGGAACTTTCCTCTTCACATCAGCAGCTCGGAATAATGAGGCAGCAGAGCTTTGCAGCCCTGGGAGCCTCTGAAACACACTTCTCCAGAAAAAAGAGACAGTAAAATGTCAATAGAAAATGCCTCTTGGCTGGCACACACTGGCACAGGGAAAACTCTTCCTCCTTTCCCACATACAGGGACCGATTCTCTTCTTCCCCTCTTCTCCAATATTTAAAAGACAAGCTGATGAGAGATGACAAGGAGCATTTACAGAAGTTCAGAAAAATCCAGCATTGAATAAAACATAAGTGCAGAATCAGAAAAAGGATGGTCAGTCTGTACCAATGTCAACTAGTACATTCTGTGTGCACTGAAATGCAAGAAGGGAAGGGAAAGAAGCAATTCAATGATGATTTGGCTCTAAAAAGTCAGAAAAGTTTGAATTAAGTTTAAAGTATTTCAATAGTCCTGTTGTGATCAGTGCCAGGTTCAAATTAGTGCACATATGTTCCCCTTAACCACAAATTTCCTTCCCATGGGTAAGAAGCTCTGCATTCAAAATTTGCATGCTCCTATACTGAATAAATTTTTTTTATTACTTTTTAATTTTATTTTTCATTGGCCAACATTTATCATCTTGATCATATGATAAATCAAAATACCCAGAGATTTTACAATGCTGGTTCCCTCCACCAATCTCATCCTAGCATGATCTGTAAAATAAAGCAATTCCTCCAGATGGATTAGGATGTTGCTGCTCTGAAAACACACAAGACCACACAGAGTTGGTAGAACAGCATAACTCCAAGCAACACCACAAGAGTACAGAACTAAATATGCCTCACATGATTATTCTTTTTTTTAAGCCTTTTCTATTCTTCTAGGGACAGGAAACTGCTATGTTCCAAGGTAAAAGCATTTGGGACCAATCTAAAGAGAAGGATTTATCTGTACCACTTAAGTAAAAATAACTTATGATTCAACTAACAGGTTTTTCATTACGTGTTTCCAAGAAACGACGCTCTCTTTAAGTTTTGTAGGACCCCAAGATCTTGGAGGCAAAGCTGACAGTCTGAAGATGGAAATATCGAGCCAATTGTTACCAGCTCTGAAGCACTACCAAGTTGCTTTGGTGCTCTCAGCTCCATCACGCTGGGCCACAGCAAACAGCCTCATTCTGTCTTACACCTCTGTCACCTGCATGTTTTACACTCTGATGTTCAGAAGGAGCCCCATCTCCCCCTCTTAATTTATTTGTGCCAAGCAGAACACAAGAGATCCACATCTTAAGCCACATCTCTCAGGTCCTGGATGTTTGCAGAGTCCCACAAGGGTTCAGAGTCTGTCCTCAGTCCAAATCCTGGAGATGCTGTGAAAATAAACATCAGCATGTGGTGCAACACCCTGTGTGTGTGTGTGTGTGTGTGTGTGTGTGTGTGGAGCTACCTCTCAGCAGACAAACCTCCATCCTGGCTTCAGCAGCCAAAAAGCACAAGGTCCTCTTGCCAGTGTCACCAAACCGCATCATTATTGTCCTCCTCCTTCAGACACCAACTATTCCCTGCAGCATTTGTTGGATATCCCCCACCCTGGATTTCTTGCTGTTAATCTCAGGTCCAGATAAGAGTCCTGTTAAGAAGGGCTGACATGAGGCACACAGGGATTGCCAGGCTGGTAACTCCTTGCCAAAACACACAGCTCAGCTGGGCAGGGACATAGTAAGGAGCACATATCCACACCAGGCTTGCCACAAGAAAGGAAAAAAGTTTTGTTACTGACAGCCAAAACATACAATGACTTTGCCAGAAAGCAGTCTTTGAGGCAGGATACTTCCTGCAATACAGAGATATTTACTAAAATAAGCACACAGAGATTAGGGCTCCCACTCAACTACACCTCCCAGGGAAACGAGAGTAGTAAGACACTACATGGCACTAACACCATTTTTTGACCCCTGGGTAAAAGCAGGACCTCTCTGTTGCTGTGAGAGAGAAGCAAAATGAAATGGGAGAGGTGTTTCACTCTGCTCAAAATTTTATCTCTTGAAATCTCTGCAGCACAAAATGCTATTTTAGGAAAAACATTTTTTAATCCCCCTCCCACCCTGGCAGTGCAAAATCCAGCATATTTGGCTTTCTGAAAATTTTTCTTGGCTGAGTACTCACAGCCTACAGAGACTCCCTGTTACAATTGCTGCCAAGCCTCTTTCTTGACCCCTTTCCAACAGGATGAACAGAGAAAAAAGGTGGCAGTCAGAGAAATAGCACAACCCAGGGATTCTTGTTCCATCAGAAAGGTGTCTGAGGCCACAGCAAACAGTGCTCCAAGGTGGCCTTAATTTGCACTGGAAGACAACGTGGGTTTGGGGGAATTGCCACCACATCTATTGTGGGTTTTGCCACCACATCCCTCCCCTTTGATTTTATACTGAATACACACCAAGAAACCTGGATTTTAACAAGTGAATGGCAGAGATGTCCTTGCAAGAGAGACAGTCCTGAATAACCAGAAAGGAAAGAAATCATGCCTGTGAATATGGGGTGAGTCTTTTGACAAAGAAAAGCTTAAGCACAGACACAGGAGGGACAAGGGCAGGTGATCTGTGCTGGGGAAAAAATTAATTTGATTTTGATTTGAAATCTCCCAGTAACACAGAGGATCAAATGGTTGCTGCTCTGACATAGAAGTTGAGGGGCTGAAGAACAGAGTGATCCCAAAATTCAAAGAACAAAGAGATTAAGTATAAAAGAGACGAGATGATCCATTTCTTACAAGTAAGAGGCATTCTCGTAGGTTTTCCAGTCTTGCAGAAAACTTCAGCATTCAAATTCAGGTTAGAAAGGCAGAGTGTTTAGCAGGACAGAAAGAACTTATGTTGAGTACTTCACAGAACAAGTAAATCATCCTTAGAAACAGCAACAGAAAATAAAAACTAGTATCTACAACCTAAAAGTCAAGAGAAAACAGAAGGAAGGCACCTCTGCACCGCCAGGCTCCCCAGCTGGCTGTGAGGTGTCAGGTTTGCCAGATGCCAAGTGCTTCACAAAAGCAATTAGCAGCACTAATGACTGTACAACACAAAGATGCCCGTAGGTGATACAGAAGTTCTTTGATCATCTTCACACTGCAGGAAAATGTCTTACAGCAGGTTGATCCTTCCAGATCTACAAGACCTGAGTCTAACTCTGAGACAGAGTCTGGGCTAATTAATTTGCTAAATGTGTACATTCATAAGCCTTAATTACAACACTTCTTCAGTTCTGACAGCAAGACTGAGACAATCAAATGTATTTCAGAAGAGAAAAACATGACTGATGCTCAACTGTCTCTTTTATGAACTCTGAAGTTGCACTGCACCTGAACACAGAGGTTCTGGCAGCAGCTTTAAGGTTTTCTAGAAATTCTAACCCTCAGCAACTCAGGCCATAATTTTTCTTGCCCCTTCACTTGTGCAGGAAGAAATCTTGTGGGATCAAGCTGTGACCTAAACAAATACACTGGACTGGTTTAGGATGTGGCTTGAGCAAGAGCTGTGTCAGCACCGCAGAGGGTGTTGTAAGACAGGGGTGGGATGAGGCAGGAAAAAGCAAGACTTTGCTTGTCCTGTAGAACTGCCAAGGCCTTCACACTGTGAAACACTGGCCTGTCAGCTGGGACATTTAAGCTACCTTCTTCTCAGTAAGTACTCCAATTTCAGTATTTAACAATCATAACAGTTAAACAGTTTTAGCCACTTGTCCCAGGATCTGCACCATGTCTCACTCGAATAGTTTCAGACTCCCTCTCCAAATCCTCGTGGGTCTTTCGCCAATGCTCTGCTACTTCCCTTCAAAGAGTTTCTTTTCTTTCCTCTTATTTTTAACATCATTTAGAATGGAAAAGACCTTTCAGTCCAACCTGCAGTGTTGGCCTCTGAACTGGGAAGTTTATAATAGAACACCATGGCCACTGAGCAAGAAGGAACAAAACAAATCCCTGGTAGCCTTAAACTACCCCTTGTATGAGAGAGTCACAGCTGGTAATGGAGAAGTGAGGACTGAGCGGGGATCCCTTAAAAGGGAAAATCCCAGTCCAGCACTGGAGAGAAAGTCTAGCATCCCTTACAGGGCAAGGATTTAGGGACATGGTTTACCTGAAAGAAAATAAAAAATCAGCTCTTACAGAAGCCTGTCTGCACACAGTTCAGCCAGGAAAGCCAACCCAACTCCCTGGTAACACAGGACTATTTCTTGCACAGGATGGGGATCAGCCAGTCCCTCCTTTCTGTCTGCTGTGAGGCTTGCAGGGAGTGGAGAAGCCTTTAGTTATTAGGAAATAAAATAATGTGGGACACACTGGATATGAGCACACCACAAAACACAGGAGAAGAATTGCAACAGCTACAGGCAAGTTGACACTGCAGCCCAGATGGGTTTTTCATGTGACAGATATTTCCAAAAGATAAACCCTGCCCTTTGCAGAATGGGTTTAGCATTTTTCATTTGCAGTTGAATTGAAAGATGAGTCACTTTATCACAAAACAACTTCAGTATAACTCAGGTTTCAGCCTGTGAGCACAGAACTACTGTGCTCACAATACAATCTGTTAAGACAATTTAAATGCACTCCTTTCCTAATGACTAGGAAAAAGCCCTTTATCCCAGAGTTTATTGTATCTTCATTTTCACTGGAATAGTGTAATACAGTGCTTTCATGTTCTTCTCCACGCATCAGAGCAAACAGATTTCAGGCTGTGTATCTTTCCTTGTG
Source organism: Formicarius rufipectus (assembly GCA_013399695.1). Classification (NCBI taxonomy): domain Eukaryota; kingdom Metazoa; phylum Chordata; class Aves; order Passeriformes; family Formicariidae; genus Formicarius; species Formicarius rufipectus. The sequence continues at coordinate 1,172,859 of VXAU01000539.1, read as the reverse complement.
CCCAATTCAACAGAAAAACCAGTCTGCAGTAAGAAACCAGCAGACACTCAGAAGAAGAATAAAAGTCAGTTTCCCTCCTCACAGAGAATACTTCCTCTCTCAGCTGTATCCAACATTATTTTCTTGAAAAGCTGGGTGAAGTACAAATGAAAAGATGTATGTTTCCCTCATATAACTTGTCCTCCCCCTTACAAAGGACAATATTGACACAGTCAAAAGGTACAAAAAGAGCTTGTCCCTTTTACAGTAAGGACCTTAAACCACAATCCTAAGCAAACAGACCGAGCAGCTCTGACTGCACCAAGCCTCCCTTGACCCAGGGCGTTGCAGAGAGGAAGGTGGGAGGAGAATGGCATGAACACCTGGAGAAGAAAGGAGCTCAGTGATCCCTGCCCTGAGTCTCCTGCCTGGGCCACCCACCAGTGCTGGGACACACAGGAAGGGCCTTTGTCTCCTCCACTGGGATCTGGTCAAGTGCTGGACCACCCCAGCCAAGCTGTGAGACAAGAGACCAGCTCTGACCTGCCTGCACTTCAGTGCTCCCTATCCCCTGTAACTTCCATTTCCTGGGCAGGAGCCACTCCAGCCCATAGGCTAAAAAATAATCAAGGACCAGTCTGACATCTCTGTAGCACCTGAAATGAGCTAATGTGGTTTTCTCCTGTTATTGTGACTCCTAGGGCAGGTGTTTTACAGCCTCTCAATGAAGAGAGAAATTTGTACAAGCTACTATAGAGGTCTCTTCTTCAATATTACATAAAGTTCATCCTGATTAAACACTGTTCCCCATGAATAAATATCCCTTTCAGAGAAGCATTCCTTGCAGGGTAAGAGCTGATGGCTGTTGTACAGCCAATGGATGAAGCACACCTGATCTGGAGATTTGCACGACAGAACTGAATTAAACATGAACTTTATGAAGTGTTGCATAAATGTCCTACTTCTCTCTTTAGAAAACCTACTTTTCATCTCAACAAATTGTGTATTTTACTTTCCTTTTTCTGCCTGGGATGCCACACGTGCCATGTTTTTCCTCTGAGAGCACACACAGCTTCCTCAGCTTCTTAGTGAAAATGTTCCACCCTGTCACAACCTACAACACATCATCACCATCAGCTGTGCCTCCTGAATCTCCCAAGAGACACACTCATGCAAATCTTGGCATGTGCTGGGACCTCCACTCTGCCACAGCTCTCCAGACGAAGAGCAGGAGACAAATAAATGTCATTGTCCAGGACAAAAGTGACTCCAGCTCATAGTGATCAACAGAGATCTCTGAATTGTCACTCTCAGGGCTCATCCAAACTGCTGGAGGAAGACATAACTTCAAATTGGTCTTTTAAAAAAACCCCACACCATCCTTTTGAAAAGCAAAATTTTTCATAACCCTCTACTTTAAAAAAGAAATTAGATTTTACTATTTTTTATTCACACCCAGCATGAAGATAAATGCTGAAGTTAGCAGAATTCCCTGGGGGAAGGAAACACCAAGTTTTAAATCAGCTCCAGTTATTCCTCCTCCTCATTTCACCTCCATCAGTGCTTGCTGTGTATTCTACTATTAAATTTCCCCTCGTGTACCTTTTCCAGTCAAACCTTTTGTTCTGTAAATACTCTCTCTGGTTTGCTGACTGTCATCAGACAAAGGTGACACAGAGCATCTCGGGACACATGAAACTACATTCGGTTCCTCTCCATCTCCCATCTCCCTCCCAGGAGCCTGGGGACTTCTTGCCCATTTATCATCGAGCAGCATCTGCCTCTTCCCATCCCTCCTCCCTCCCTCTCACCATTGTGCCACAGAGATGAAATTCATTTTATTACCTGCTGTCAACCTTAACTTCATTGGATTGTCTGTGTGGGAAGTACAATGGGCTGAGGTTGTTCAGAAAATCCACTGCTCACCCTCTCAGAGCAGCATCTCCTCTGTTCATATAATACACCAGGTAATACACCAGGTACAGAGGCTGGAGCACCCTGGGGCAGGAGGTGCTCCAAGCTCTGCACTCCCCTGGCACAGCACAAAAGGAAAACTAGCCAGAGCTGCAAAGAGAAATTAAGCTAAAAGTCTTCACTTTGAAAATTTAAAAAAAAAGCTTCACAAGTCTTTTGAAACCAATTCAGATTTAAAACCACCTCAGATTTCCTGCAATTTAAAGGTCAAATAAAACTCTCCCCTGTTCAACCTGCTTTAGGTCAACTCCACACAGAAGTGTCTGTATTTAAAATTCAGTATTTTATATTATATATTTTTATACAGTATGTGAAAGTACATGTAAGGGCTCTTCTGTTTCTAATTACTGCTCTTTGTTACAGTTTCCCCATTTCACCTTCTCCCTTCTCTTTCCCCTTTCTTATGCACCAGGGCAAATCACAAATTATACTGCAGTATAATGACAACCTTTGAAACAAATATGATCAAGTAACAGCTAGTTTTGTCCAGTTTAAAGGAAATAATTAATTATTTGCAAAAATTACCAGACCCTAATGCATGGAATCTGAAAAACAACAGTTCCATCGCTTTACTCTTTTGTTTCTTGCTTAATTACTATAGTCCTGATGTCCATTAATACATATACCAAACCATAACTTCAACAAATACCCTACATTTCTGCTAAGACCGTACAGAAAACATCAATTGACAGTATCTGCAGGTTCTGCTCTCAGACCTTCCAGGTGTTGGTGTCCCACAGCAGAGTCTGGGGGGGCGAAGTGTCATCCCTGGCACAGGGAGATGGACTGGGGAGCTGGATGGATGGGATGCAGCCAAGGGGCTTGAATGAACTTGCTGATGTCATCAGGAGCAAACAATCCAGTATTTTGGGGAGGTCATGGAGACTGAGAACAGACCCCTGGACAGCAAAAGGCAAATATCGAGACCATCGTCAGGATGGGCAAGAAGAAAGAAACTTCCAGAGGTGGAAGATGAGCCGTTCTGTGTTTCTGTAATTATTAATTACAACTACATTTCATACCATTTTTCCTTCAAAAAACACCAGGAAGGAGAAAACAGGCACATAAAGGGGAGAAGGGGAGCTGAAGGTTAGTTCCCTTGCTGGGCTGGCATTCAGCTTGGAGTGCTGCAAATGGTACACTGACCTCTGGCAAACCTCCCCAAACACAGGCTTCAAAACTAGACTTCATTAACGCTCATGAGCATGATGGGGAAAAAAAAAATTAAAACTCAATATAAATTATCCTGCAGCTTAGGAAAAGAAACTCACTTTAGACATTATAAACAGGCATAAATGCAGCTGATTTTTCCAAGCTACATAAGGAACTTTATCCAGAAAGAAAAATACTTTCAAAACCACTGAGTTTCGTGGAGTTATGCAACTTCTCCATAGTTGTTGTGTGGTTTTGTTTTGTTTGTTTGTTTTTTCCTGTGTACTAATCAAACACCTAGCTTCTTGGTATGGCAATTCCTGGGTTTGAACAATACATTGCCATGGAGCCCAGTAATTATTTTGGCCAGCTTTCCCGGGTTGTCGCAGTCTTCTGCCTCAACCTGCTCCCCAGAAAACAGTCCCTTTCACCAAGGGAACACTGCCTGCTTAATGACAGGCTTTATGAGAACCCAAATGAAATATTTTTATCTCTCCAGCATTGGGAAAGCTCCAAATAGCTACCAAATGACAAAAATCAGGGAGTGTCCGAGCAGAGAGGCTGATTCAGAAAGAAGGCGGCTTTGTCTGCTCTCTGGAAGCCACAACCTGTGAGCTGGCTGGTTCAATTCCTCTCAGCCTGGGAGAAGAAGATTTTTCACATCTTTCTGAAGTGCTGTTTTATCAGAATGAAAGCCCAAAATGTACTCTTACTACTCCAGGGATATTTCCCTGAAGGTTTCTAAGGGAAGCTGGGATGAGCAGTGGCTTCTTTGCACACCAGAAGAGTTCTTCCTCACTCAGAGTCTGTAATGGGGACAGCCCCAAAAATATAAAAAGAAAAAAAAGACAGGGAATAATAATGGACAGAGACCAACTGTCCTTGTTGGATATTTCCCTCTTTCCCCACTGAAAACATGAGGAACGAAAACTATTTGGTCCTTAACTCTGGGGAGCCTCATGTGCAAGAGCAGTGACTGTGTTAGAGGACTTCACCCAAAAAGGGACAAAATGTGAGAAGGAAAGAGTGCACAGAGTAAGAAACAAATCTGCTTTTGTCTCACCTCGAGCAGAGAGATGAATGAGAGTTTAAGATACCATATAAATAAAAGAAGAGGTTTAATTGAAGATAATCTGATGTCAAGAGAGTAAAAATATATCAGTCAGCAAGTTGTTCTTTGAAAAAATTTTTAAGGGAAAATATTTTCCTGACCAGCAGAAGATAAATAAAAACCCTATTTTGCCTTTGTTTTGTGAAATATTTACCAGTTGTCCTGATCATTTTCTGTCTTTCTACTGGCCACCACACTTGTGCTGCTCTGGGCATTTGTCTCCTTTTCTGTAGATCACTTTTCTTCTCCCCTGAGTGTTTTTTCCTTGAGCCCTGTAATATTCCACGTTTCCAATGAATATAGTGAAACTGCTGCTCCCCCAAAGCATTCCCAGAGGCAGCTGTAAAGGACATTCAATGAAATGCTGCTTCCTGGGTCATCAGCTTGACCTGGCTTTTTTTTTTCCTTCATAAAGACAAACCAGAAATGACATAACATTTAAAAGACCTGTAAAGTGGGAAACCTGCATAGCTAAAATTCAGAATTCTTGGGTTCTCACTAAAAAAAAAAAAAAAGACTGCAGAGTAATGGTACCATGATAAATTATGATAGCTGTGTTTCCAAGTAGCCTGAGTAGCTATGGCAGACTTCAATTAATTCACTTTAAAATGCATCTTAGCTGCTAAGAAGAGCAACAGTGTAAACTGGAATCAGATTTACATGAACATTATTTCCTATCACCCCACATCTGCATATCTGCACACTCTGACTTTGCCACATATTCTGAGGAATTTCACAGTTAAGGAATAAGGGCTGGTATGTCCATCAATTTCAGAACTGTTAAAGGTGCAAGATAGCTGGCTGTATTTATTAAATTTGCACTGTAATAATTAATTTAACTTCATGATATAGGCTTTCAGTTCTAGAATGACCTCTGTTAGACTAGACCCTGCAACAGCTGGAGTCTAGTTCTACTCAATGCACACTTTCTGGACTACTTTTCACAAAGTCAAATCCACAAAAGCTTGTGATTTTTACTACCTTCTCATGTATTTTATTCCTTTCTAATCCAAGCAATATGTAGCATTTTCCAGCTTTCTTCATCATTGTAAGGTAGAGAAATAGTGTTATACTTAATTTAGATTTATTAATCTAATAGAAGAATAGAGGATCTGATCACAGAAGACAGTCAGAAACCCCATGTGAGGAAAGGAGCAGAAAAAACCTGCTAGGGTGAATCTCATTCTTCTACAGGATTAATGTTGTAATTCAGGCTGGAATGTGGATGTCCCTGGTTTTAGGTGCATTCCCTTTGACATGTTAGGAACACTGCAAAGCAAGAAACTTCTACAAAACACACACAAAATTGTTTTAGTCACTGCCCAGCTTTGAGGAAATCCTGGTTCTTGGCTGATCAGAGAAAACAGAGAAACTGGAAACAGCTGCTGGAGTTGCTGAAGAAGCTGAGGACTTGTTGGGTAAAATTCTGATGGCAATTAGTAACATCAGGCTGCATCCTGCATATGCAATGAAAGCAAGCCAAGGGAAAAAACTGTGGAAAGAACCCATAAAAAAGGAAGAGAAATTAAATTTTCTCCTCTCCATCTTTATTCCCAGATGGTAAATAGGGTCCATGAAATACGCCCGAGAAGAGATAAAAGTTTTCCAAATTGCCTGTGGGATCAGCTCCACACTGAGCCCTCACAGTGACCCCACATACATTTGAATTTAGGCAGTGGATTTTGTTATTACGTATGGTATTAATAAAGGAAGTTGCTTTTTATTTCTTCCCATTCATGTCCTAAATGCACACTGTATCCTTTTTTTCCCTATATATGATTGAAGGAGACCACCTTTGGTTAAAAGGTCAAATAAATGGCCTTTGACCCCCTTAGAGTTCTTACAAGAGGATGCAACCTGCTCTATCAGAAAAAGCTTAATATACATTTCCCAGTTCATATAAATCCAGGCTCGCTGTCATGTTGCAACCCAAAAGTGAGAGGGTCTGTGAGGGTGCAGCAGTAAGGAATGGTACTGTGGAAAAGCGAGGACAAAGACTGAGGGTAACATCCTAGGAGAGGGACATGGTGTGAAACTGGGAGCCTTTGGGCAAAGAAAGAATCTGGTGTTCCAGAAGTACGGGAAGGGGAGGAGCAGGCACTGATCTCTGCTCTCTGTGAGCAGGGACAGCACAGAGGGGATGGCAGATGTGTTGGGGAGGGTTAGGGTGGATATTGGGAAAAGGTTCTTCCCCCAGAGGGTGGTCGGGCACTGAACAGGCTCCCCAGGGCAGTGGGCTCAGCACCAAGGCTGGCAGAGCTCCAGGAGGGTTTGGGCAACACTCTCAGGGACATGGTGATGTTGTTGGGGTGTCCTGGGCAGGGCCAGGATGGTACTTGTGCGTTCCTCCCAACTCAGGATATTCTGTGGTTTTAAGGAGGGATTCCAGAGTACGCTGGAGGAGGAACAAAACTGGAGTGAGAAGCAGAGGAAGCACTAACAGGACACAGCAGCTGTGTCCTCCCAGGAGCTGTGGACAGAGAAGGAAGCAGCAAGAGAGAGGAAAAGGGATGACAAGAGGAGTCAGAGCTTGCTGGGGACTAAAAGCAGCTCATGGGTTAAGAGAGGGTAAGTAAAGGCACTGACCTCTGAGGAGTCTTCGGGGGGGGG
>VXAU01000539.1:1132023-1166011 GCA_013399695.1 Formicarius rufipectus | reverse complement strand
GGGGGGGGGGAAAGGCATTTTTCTGTGCACTTGAAATATTGACTTTCTACTTGTATCAGCAAGACCAGTTAAGGAGCCTGTCCTGCAAAGTTAATCAGCTCAAAAGGCATCATTAAGCACACAGCTCCTTTCTGATGTTAGAACTCTTTGGAGGCAGCAAAATTGGAACAGGATGCTAACATGACTCATGACTTTCCAATACGAGCACTCTGCAGAGGCTGAGACTTGCATGCTATCCTTCTAACTCTGAAACAGCCAAAATGTCAGTGCAGCTGAACATGGCTTGTCCATTCTTTCCTCAAAGCCACGTTTAGAAAGGCACCAACAGAGATCTCTGTCCAGCTGCAACCTGTGCTGCATCATTATAATCTGAACCAGGATTTCCTCATCTTTCCTTCTGGTTAACATGACACAGAGAGCATTACACACACTTAAAGCCATCTGAAAAAACACACCTGCAGCTCTGCCTACTCAGGGAGGCTGCTGGTACTCCCAGACAGCTGGTACACAGACAGGTTTCATCAAACTTAGCAGTGGCAAAACACAGTTCACAAGTTGGAAAGGCATCTCTTTAGAAACAGAATGTGCTGCAGAACCATGTCTGGCAGAATCTCTGCAAAGCCTCAGGCTGCCTTCACATGCACTGAAGGCAGGACTGGAGAACCAGGCTTTGTTATCTGTCCCCAAGTACATGCTAAAAACACTGGGTTTAATCTTTTGCCAGTATTAAGGGAACCTTTTTTTTTTTTAAGAACAGATTCATTTAAGGTTTTATATGGGAACAGTTTGGTAGGGAGCTCTTCGAAAAGCCTGACACAATATAAATATTTAATCCTGATGCAAATGATTTTGGACCTCACCCCGCTATTCTCAGGTCTCACATCTACCAAAGGCAACAAGAGGAGTTTTAAAGTCCTGCTCCCATTCCTAAAACAACAAGGGAACTCCTCCACAGGGCAGGTGTTTAGCCAGCCCACTCAGAGACAGCAGTCTACATGCACAGCAGCAGAGATCACACCCACACACATCTATGGGATGCAGGGGATGAGATCCCAAGTCAGAATTCCCTGCAAAGGTTCAGGCAGCAGCAGCTCGTTTAAGCCAGCGATGTATCGCCTTTACTGGTACTTTCAGGGACAGCATATGACTGCTTTGAAAGAAGTACTTCAAATGTTGGAAAGCTTAAAAATTTACTTATTTCATAAGGGTGTAACATTTACCATTTCACCTTACCATGTATTCTCAATCTTTCCTTGAACTTTTCTAGTCCAAATATCAATACAAAATAAAATACCCTTTACTTCATTAAAATACTGCTCTTTCTGTGCTTATAAAAGCATAGAAATAGGATAAAATCTTATGACAGGCCTGTCAGTTTTACTTATTTCGTAAGTGCTTATTGTATTTCTCATTGACTAAATTAGGTAACTTTCAGAAGTTTTCCATCCTCAAAACTGTTGAATTCTCTGACATGAAAGTTAAAGCCATTAAACACTGTGATCTGGTTGTACTCTCTTCAGAGGAGCTTCCCAAACTTGTTTGTGCAAAGGAACATCTGTTCAGGCAGGGCAGCCTTCCAAATTTGCTTATCTCTCTGGCTGCCCTAAAAGCTACATTGTCATCCACCACCTGCCAACCCAAGTGCAAATGACCAGGAAGTTCATGAGGGAAAAATGTTCTTATCTTCCAGCTGCCCATGGGCAATACTCAACCACAACTGCAAATACGGGCAATGCTTTCTCTCCCCATCCCTCCCTGAGATCACCCGATGGTGAAAAGCACAGAGACCCCCAAATCCTGGCCCTGATGCAGCCAGTGGGGAAGGACTGCTCCTCTCAACAGAGGAGAGGACTCACACCATGCCTCCAAGCCACCCGACCACCCTATCACCATCAGGAACGCCTCTTCATCTTTTCGCAAGAGCCCGGAAAGAAAAGGCGTGGATTTGCCTGTTTTCGGGTTGCAACAGCCATTTAGTTGGGAGGTGACTCAAAATCCTTGTTGCCCAAGGCAGCTCGAGTGGCACTGAAGGTGCCACCACCTCCTCTTCATCAGTGCCCTCCCTGACGCGTCGGACAGCTGTCAGTGCACGTCCCTGCTTCTCTTGGGCAGGGGATGTGCTTGTTTTGCCAAGCACCAGCTGTGCCCTTCAGAAAGCTGATGTCACCACGAGCAGCTGAACCACCACAGATCTCTGCAGTGATCCCACCGTGGTCCCTCGGAGCGGGAGGGAAGGCAAGTCCTGTGCACCTGCACGTGAGCGATCAACCGTGTTGGCCACTGGGTCATTGGGCAGCCTCAAAATCCTTCACACAAAGAGGAATGAGACCATTCAACCCATCACCTTGGTGCTGCCAACCTTGCCTCCTCCAGCTGCATCCCTCTAACCTTCCTGGTCTTTTCCCTGATATTCAGCTCTTTTACCTGCCCCAGCTCAAAACATGGAGCAGAAGGAGCTGGAAACACCCAGGAGTTCTGGGTGACTGCAGAGCTAAGAAGGAAAGCACAAAGCTCCCTGGCAGTGACCAGGGAATATCCTAAAATATTTCTAGATTATAAAAAGAAGGGAACAAGAAGGGATGAAAGCTGACCTTGCTTCAACCAAGTCAGCTAGAGAGGATGGGCATGTTTGTTTTCAAAACAATAAAATACAACCAGCACACATCATTCTGCATGGACCATCCTTACCAGCACTCTTCACACAATGCTCTTCTGTCACACACCAAAAGCTGATCCTTTGTGCTTTTTTTTAATAAAAGAAACCAAAACACCCGTGTAAGAGAACAACAAACCAACCTCAAATGCAATCCCTTCTCCCCACAAAACAACAAAAAAGCCCAAAGGCAATCCCAACACTGTCAGTGCTCTAAAGGCAGGGTACACTCACCAGAGCAGATGAGCTGGCTTTCTGTGGAGATGTGTTTAGAAAACCCTTTCCTTTGTAGCATCCAAGCCACCAAGTCAACAGCTACATCACTGAAATGGCCACGGAGCAGCTGAGGACTGCAGGGATACCCTGGTCTCGCTGTGACCAAGCTGCTTCCAGCCCTGAGAGTGACAAAATCTGCTCCTTGCTTAATTAACTTGATTAACACTGCTCCTTTAACCCACGTGCGTGCTGCCAGCTGACACTTTGGATGTCCCTCTGAAGCTCTCAGCTCACACCATCCCAGGTGCAGCTCAGATGGGCCCTTAGTTAACACAACCTCTTAGTCCTCTTCTTCTTCCATCTCCATCCAACAGAGATCTCCTTGCACAAGGGAAGGGCAGCACCTCTGCCAGCAAGTGCCACCAAAGTAACACACTTGGAGCAAAGTCATCTCCTGCTGGCAATGGGTTTGGATGCATCTTGGATCTGTGTGAAGAAAATCCACAGGTGGAGAACAAACAGGTGTGATGTGAGAGGGAGAACACACAGGGGAGTACCTGCAACTTTCAGGGCTGCAAAAGAATCAGAGCTGTGGGCAGCACCTTGATGTTTTGACCATTTTACATTTAGGAAAATGGATCTCTGCAACAGGGAGACAATTTCTCTTCCTGACCAGGAACACCCCTAATTTTTCACTCTTATTTTAGTCAAACCATACTTTGACTAGACAAAGCTGTTATCAGATGAAGGCACCAAAATAGACTCCCTGCCTCTGGCATTTCCTGGGTCAGCCAGCATACCCTATGCACCAGCGACATGAAAGAGCAAACTTTTGTAAAGATAGTTGAAAAAACCCCACACTCACACACCAAAACCCACCCCAAATCTTAGATTCTGCCAGGAGTTTGCCAAGCCAGGTAGGGTTGGTAGTGGGTGTTTCTCCCTCCTGGCATTGCCAGGACAGATTTTGTCAGCAATCCAGAGGAAAGTTTAAATAACAAAACTTCTTTTTGCTTAGTCACAACTCTTCTTTGAATCTGATAAATGCCCTGATGAAGAAAAACTACAGGAGTAAATTCTGCCTACTAGAAGTCTTTCCACAGGGGCACCAGTGTTTTCAGTGGCAATGGAACAGCAGCAAGAGCTTCCCCCCAGGGAAAACAAACGCAGCTTGGTTAGGAGAAATGCAGCTGGGATCAAAGATGAAATCAGTAACATCAACACTAGATGAAATTTCCAAACAACTGAGTTCTACCCAGTGTTAGTATTTAAAGGATTTTGGAAAATCTGCCCATTTTCTTTTTCAGACTTTATGATATTTTTAGATAAAACTATTAGAATTCTGGTCATTTTCTCATAACAAAACGAAGAAGTTTTGTTTTGTTTCTGGAGTATCTATTTAGGAGGTGTTTTCCTATCCTAGAGGCTGCATTCCAGCTGGCAGCAGTGTGAGTGTAGTAAGCCTAAACTAATGTCTATTTACTGCCTTACCAAGGGCATGGTAACAAGGGACATTAAAGCTTGTCATTACAGATTCGCCCTCATACTGAAGGCTCTCCCCAACTTGATGCACCTGGAAACAGGTACCTCAGCTATTGAGTCAAACCTAGATGGATCCAATATGATTTTGGCTACAGAGATTAAAGTGCTTTAACCATTGCAAACTAATAATACTTCACCAAAACTGACCTGGGACCTTCTTCCTAGATTGGTCCACACTGAACCTGAACAGACTGCTCTCAAGAACTGAGGCTTTCCTGAAAACAGAGCAGGAGGGACCCCCGGCAGAAGTGAGGGGGAGATGAAAGTTTTGCAAGAAAAAGGGTGTAGGAGCAGGAAGACTGTGATGCTGTGGGTAATGAAACATCACGGAGGTGCAAGGAGTAAGACACATACCCTGATCCCCAGCTGGCTGACAAACGTGTTTCCAGCCCTGAGGGTTAGGGCTGTGTTTCAAAAAACAGCTGGCTGGCTATGTAGGAAGTTCTCCTAAGGTGAGGATTTTACTGGGGTTGACCAAAGAATAGAACTGGTGCTCCATATTATCTGCTGGGATTAATCAGGTCTACAAGCTTGATTTAAAACACAATCTGGATGAAGCATTTACTGGAGCAGCTATGGCATTGTCCTGGTGTGGAAGGAACACAGACCAACACATGACTTGGTATCTGCTCCTCAAACAGAAATCGAGAAGCAAAGCAGAGTAGATGAATGAACAGATCTTAGAGAGCCACAATCTCACTTGTAAAGCCACGACAGACAAGCAACTAAACTGTACTCTGTAAAATAAATAAAAGTTCTCAAAAGTGCCTTAATTATGTGCTGTCAGTTGAGTACTCCAGAGTGATGAAAAGACTCCCAAAGGACAGAGAAGTGGAAGATCTTACCAAGCAGATGACCCTAAAATGTAGTGCTAGAAGATGAGGAGCTGCACCACGGAGCTGCGTCCACAGTCTTCATCCTTTACACCCCTGCCATGCTCATCAGAGCACAGTTTATTTTTGTGGAAGAGGCTGCTCATGCAGTATTAGTTCTGTATTGCAAATTAACTGAATGCCAGACAAAACCCTGCAGACAGCACAACAGGACCACTGGCACTGAGCTCAGGCATCCTACATTTAAGAGTAATCTGATGAGTCCACTAACTTCTACCCAGCTTCCCATGGAGGTTGAAGGGAAGTGCCATTAGCAGTGAGCAAAAACTTGTGACAGGAATTTTCCTGGGGGGAAGATGCAGACCTTGCTGATGTCATTATTTTTATAGAGGTGTGTAACTTCTGGTGTCAGTTTCAGGTAATTATCTGGAGGGCAGGAAGAGAGAGAAAAAAAAATCTCCCCAAACCCTAAATATTTTACTTCAAAATTTTAAAAAAGACTGTTGAAAAATGAAGTATCTGCATCCAACTGTTGTATTATCCCAATTCTCCTAGCCTCCTATAAGGAAAGGCTGAGAGAACTGGGATTGTTCAGCCTGGAGAACGGCAGCTGTGGCTGCCCCATCCCTGGAAGTGTCCAAGGGCAGGTTGGGTGGGGCTCTGAGCAACCTGGGCTGGTGGAAGGTGTCCCTGCCCATGGCAGGGGGATGGAACAAGATGGTCTGTAAGGTCCCTTCCAACACAAATCACTCCCCAATTCCATTATTCTATATCCAACACCTGGGAAGCATCTGCTGAGCAAAGTGGTCGGCTGGCCAGAGACCACCTGAGAAACACAGGTCTCTCTGTTTTCCTCACTGGGCACACAGGACTCCACAACCCAGAGAGGTAACAACAGCAGGAGCATTTCCACAGGAGGCTGCAGGAAGAAGAGAATGCTGGAAGCAGGTTCCAACCTGCATCACTTCTCCACGTCCTCACGCCTGCAACACAGAGCAGGTTGAACTCTTCCCATTACAAGAGCAAGGGCACGATTCTGACTCTGCCCTCCAACATCCCAGTGAGGCACAGATAGCACTGCAGAGCTCACAGGCAGCACATGGAACTTGTTTGGTGTGTACGAATCTCACAGGGTTTCTTCCATCCCCCAGGGTTTCACAAGTGCCCCAGATGATGAGAGGAACTTTGCCTTATGGTGGGTGTGTGCAGCTGCACCCACGGAACACAGAGAGACACAAAAGGCAATTTCATTTTCCAAACAATCTGAAGGTGGACTGAATCCATCCATCCATCAGCACCTCTGCAGGGTAATTTGGAGTGCACTGCCCAGAGATGATAGGATTGTCTTGCTGGTGTGCAAGGATGAGCAGGTTCTTCCTGACATTTAACACCTAAAACACTTTCTCCCTTCACAGAAAAATAGGATTACAAACCACTGCATCATACAAGGACTGTGGTTGCTGTTGAAAAGCTGCCCTGGGGCTCGTGCCTCGAGGAACAGACATTACCTTCACCTCTTCCAGCAGGGCCCTGTTGTGCAGGATGACCTTGTGTCCTGCCCTTGGCAAAAGGAAGGCACTGTGCCATGGAGAGATGCAAACCACCAGTTATGACCAGTTCAGCTGCAGATTCACCTTCTGAGACTGATATAATGGGTGGGATGGTAGCAGTTGATAGTGGGGGTGGTAAGACCACGCATAACCACCAGAGATACATATGGAATGGTGGAGGATGACAAGATGAAGGGTTTATCACTTAGTTATTGCTGTTGTCTGGCATCAGGAGGAAAAAAAGGGTGGAAGAATACATTACAGATCTCTAACACAAGATACATAATCTTTCCCACTTTACAGCCCCTCTAACTTTAATTTTTTATTACAGTCTTACTACTCCATTGATCAGGTGGGAAAGGAAGATGAAAAATAGCTGGCAGGCAGAGGTTTTATACTAACACATACCTAACAGTATTTTAAGCGAAAAGGACAAGGAAAACAACAGAAAGATGTCAGCTAAGTGCACACAGCGCTTGTTAAGCATAAATATGCTTTTTGCAAGTAAAGACCTTTAACTTGTAGTCTCTTGGAAGAAAGACAAAAACAACTTAGAGCTCCAACTTTGGTGCTAATAACTCTGTTAGTGATTTAAGAAGCTTCCCTTGGTATGCATACAGTTTGGTATTCCGTATGCATTTGCGCTTCAGTGCCTAACAAATGGAGATAACTGAGAATCAGGTAATTTACTTTGTGTGGTTTAAGACTCTGTAAGGTTCATGGCTATTTACAGGAACAAAACTACCCTTTCCAGGGGTGAAAAGGTGCAATTCTCAGCCCAGCTCAGAATTCACACACAAAAAAATCAAAAACCAAGGAGGTGACATTATGGCTGGCAGAAAACAACGAGTTGTTTTTCTTCAGAGAAACAGTGTTTTTGATGCTGTTAATCTACTCCAGAAAGTTCACCTCCTTGGCGCAGAAAACTGCAGAAAACCCTGTTTTCCAGTCTGCATCACTAAATTGCTCCATAGGAGCAGGACCCATCATTTGAGTCTGCACCAGCACAAAGCAAGGACACAGCTCTGAACCAGAAAAGCCTAGCTGCTTAAAGCAGCACCTGGAAGGAAGGAAGGACATTTTGACAGGGAAAGCATGCCTGTCTGGATGAAAATACATTCCAATTAGCTCTACTTAACACCTTTTAACAGGAACACTGATTTATGTATGGCAGTTTTGTAACTGATTGAGTGAACGTATTTGACACACCCAGTGTGACACAGTTATTACGTGGACTTTTATAACAGCTACCCGGCGGGGGGGGGGAGCATAGCTGTAAATATTATGTATTTTTAACCTTCTTTTGCTAGTAGGGAAACACGCAGAGAAATGAAAAATCCATTCGGTCTCCGCTGTTCAAGGAATAAGAAGAGGCACGAGCCAGCAATCTGTAACACAGTCATGCTTAATTTAGGACATTGTGGGGAAGGGGGGGAGCAAAGGAAAAACTTCCTGTACGTCTCATTTACGGGAAATATGTTGATCTATAAAAAGCCAATCACAGCAGGATTCCTCCCGTTTCTCAGATACCCTGAAATGCTTCTACTCCCTCTATCTCGACAGGCAGAATGTAGAAGCCACATTAAGAGTTATCTTTAAGAAAGATTTACAACTTGTTAGCAACTTCTAATTAAGCTTCCCATTCTTCTATGGCATTGCTGTGAAACATCTTAAGAGCATTCAGCGACTGCCAGTCGTGTTTCCAGTTTTCCTCTTTCACAGAGGTACTCCAGCCACTGTGGCAAAGTTTAGCTCTCAAGTTTAATAAAGCCAAAGCTCCTTTCCCCTTCCAGCTGGTGGGCAGACAGGAGAGGTGCCCAAAACACGTTAATTTCTTACCATCTTCAGCAACTGGATTTGTAATGGGCACATCCTGCACGATAATGACAGCAAAACTCCAGGTAGGAGCCTTTGACCTGTGAAATCAGTGACTCTGAAGGACCAGCCAGGGAAGGAGCAGCTGCTCAGTTTTCTTTGCTTGAAATCACTCCCTTCATAGCTTACAATAAAGATGTTCTCAGCCTGACACTATCAAATTAGCAGACAACAAACACTCGTCCTCCCTGACATCTCTCTCCGGGTTTTCTGCCCCTGATCCAGGTGATCCAGAGTGTGGCCAAATACCGCTCCTATGGGGGGTCAGTGAATCACTGCCACAATCTAGAGGAGAAAGAATACATAGAGATGAGTCTCTTTTCATTTCCACAAATCAAAAACAGCTCACAAATGCTGCTTATGCCAATTTGACCAATTTACTGCTTGGGAAAGGAACAGATTCACAGTGCACCACACCAGGTGCTGAGACTGGAAGGCAGGGAGAGTAACAATTTATAGATGCTGGTACCTTCTGCTCTGTTCCATGTCATCCTAGCTTGGGGCAATATGAAACACATAAAACAGCCAGTAAATTGAGTAGATGACAAGTCTTGGTACTTATTTGAATTTTCCATGTCTTTGCCCTTAGGTCTGATGTTGCAATTCAAGAGTGCTCTCATGTTATCATTGCTACATACTCTTATCTAAACTGAGCCTCACCCCTTGAAGCTTTCATGCCAGCATTTATAAATAAACAAAAAAGAAATCACTTCNACCCAAAAAAACCAAACCCAAACAAATAGCTACCATTAAATAAAAACAGAGTTATCTTTTCAGGCTCTCTGAGCAGAGGTCACAACAACCTTGATGTATTGCCACCACTGAGACACAAGATGAAGCTCCTGTGGTCACATGTGGGCTGCCTCTATTAAGTCTGTCATGCAGGGATGCTGCACACATATTAAGAATTACTGCTTTTCCTTGCTTTTTCCAGAAAGAGAAAATCTCAAGTCTGGCAGAAGCTGAGGCAGTTCTTACTGCATCACACCTGGGACCTAAAGAAAAGATACTCCTCTTCTTTCCTTCTCCTTTTTATGGTGAAATTTTTTCAAAAGAGGGTGTTCTTGTCGGTCATTTCTTATGCTTTCCTGTACAAACAAAAGAATCCCTTATTAAATGAATAACCCTCCCAAGACGAGCCCACCAATATCTCAATACGCTGTTCAAGGATGCTCAGGAAGGACCTTCCTCACCCTCTGCTCCATCCCTGGGGGATGTTGGCAGCCTTTGGGGCTGAGGGCAGAGCTGAGTCCCCCCGGTCCTGTCCCCTCTCCAGGACCAGCAGCCCGGTGTCCCGGGGCACTGCAGACCCTTCGGACACAGCCAGGAATGTGCCACAGCACAACACGTCCCCCACTTGCTCCAGTGGAGTTGTTCCAAGCAGATCTGGTTATCAGACCTCCCTTTGCCATATAAGTCACTGCACAGGCTCAGGCTGGAAAACACAGTGCCTGGGTGCCCGGCCAAGTGTCAAAACATCGAAGGCCCCTTTTTGACTAACAGGGGCTTTGAAGTAGTTGTTTTGATTCTCCCTGGCACTTACTGGGGGTGGGTCTTGGTCAAATGAAATGGATGAGAAGAAATCGTCTGATGTTTACAAATTCAGAGTTAAAAAAAGTGAGGACACGACAAACCAAGTTATCGTGTTCCCTTCAAGCCAGACTGCAAACTGACTTTTCTAAGCTCGCTGTTTCCTTCTGTGCAGTTCCATTTAGAACTAGTAAATTACAAATTCCCAACTTTTCCATCTCTGTCCAGAGCCTGACTTGTGAAATGAATTTTTAACAGCAGCTGTAAAAAGCTATTCCGTTGTTTGAAAGGAAGCCCATGAAAGATACGACTATGCTCCATGGTGTTATTAGGTTTTAGCTGTTCTCATGAATCACAAAAATGATACAGGAGTGCTCGACTTCAAACCCACTTAGGAATTACAGAAAAGGCACTGCCCTTTCCAATTTCCAAATGCACATTTACCAGGTCTTGTGGGTCTCTTACAGTCTAGTGAAATGTTAATTCTAAAGGATACAGACATAAAGTTTCGTGGAAGTGGCATCTTCAGTTTCTCTGTTTTCTTATCTTCTCCAATACAGCACTGAGAGCTGAACACATGGATTTTGCAAAGCACTGCACTCTCCTCTCCCATTTATATCAGCTGCTCAGCTGTGAGTAGCAGTTTGGTGTTTGCCATGTCAGCAGCACAGCCCTCCAGGAGCAGCATCCCCAGCCAAACCTCAAAGGAAAGAATCACTTCTTGGCACAGGCAGCTCCTCTCAAGCTGCTCTGCTTCCTGCCACCCACTTTGGGTTGAGCCCCAGCTCAACACACACTCAGCCACGGGAGATGCTGCCGACAGGGGCACAAATGATGCTCTCCACCCCCCCAGCTCCTCTCCTGCCTCAGAGCCATTCCCAGAAATAGCTGCAGAGATCTGCAGTGGCTCAGGAGAAGAGCAACTCCTGCTCTGGTGTCTTCTCACAGTGCCTTAACTTTTGCCTTGGAGGGAAATGCTCAGTGGCAGCTGGTGGCTTTTCACACCCCTTCCACAACATCATCTGTGGCACAAGGAGTTCACCAGTGCCACAGGCACAGAGCTGGGGAGCTCCTCTGGGCTGTCAACCATCCCCTGGACTCAGATCACACCCAAGAATGTCCGGGATAAAAGCGGTTTTGCTTTAATCTGCAGTTTGGCAAGAGGGAAAGAAAACCAACCACCAAAAACCCCCAAAGCAAACCACATCCAAAACCAGGTTTAACTGCGAATTAGCAAGGACGGCAATTAGTGCAGCCACAATTCAGCAGAGGAGAGTCAATGGTTCAGCAGAGACTCACCCAAGACACGATTTTGTAACTAATGATACTGTTGTCTGTACTTTAGGGTACAGTGTGTGTGTGTCACTTCTAGAGTGAAACACACGTTTTGTGGTTTTATTTTGGCACACTGCTGGCCACAATTACAAGAAAAGAAATTATGCATATATATCTCCTCTAAATGTTCTTTTGAAAAGTATTCAAAACTTCACAAATGGCAGGTTACCAAATTCAAGTATGCTATGGACCTTCCCCTACATAACAGCATGCGATTTACTAGAGCAAAACCAAACCAAGACAGAGAAACCTCATCAGCAGGATCACTCTGCTGCCACTGGAAGACCACGGCAGAAGCAGCAAGCTCATCTCAGGAAGGCTGGGGCATGAAGTGGAAGGGTTTTTCCATGTCCATCATGAAGTTGCAAGTTCAGCACTAATAAAAGCTCTCACACAAGTAAAAGATGACAAAATAAGGCAGTTCAAATGGGGATACAGCCCTTGGTCTGCTGAAATGGGTGCTGGGGGTTTTTGGTTTGAGTAGTCCTGAATTCCTGCAGCTGCCCCAGCAACATCACTGCATCCCTCAGCCACCATGGCAATGCCTCCTCTCCTAGCAGTGCACGTCCTCTTGCTATTCTGGGCAGACTGCACTCATCTTCAAGGCAAGGTGACATTATACACAGCTGCTGTAAATGCTCCTTACCAGCCAGGGTGGCTTTCCACTTCAAGTACTATTTGCTGAACCCATTTCTTATAAAAGAAACAATGCACCTGAATTTCTTACATCTAGAATTCATGCTACAGAATAATTTTTTAAGCTTTCTGTGAGCATAAGGAGTTTAAGAGAACATTACAGAAATGACTCTGTAGTTAGGAAACCTCTTCAAAACAATTACAGAGAAATTTCATAACACTCTTTTTTGGCACATACTTTCTCTTTGCTTGACTACACTTCATAAATTACAAATTGGTTTAATTTTATTTGCCTTATCTGAAAAATCATTGCTAGAGTTTCATAATGAATGAGTTAGTATGAGAATTACAAGGACTAATTCATGCCATAACATAGCAAACAAAAAGACAGCATGACCTCATTAAACCCACGAATTTGGGAAGTGTTCCTGTCCAGGAGAGTATCTGAAGCACTTCTTTCAAATGGAAACAAATTATAAAGTTTTAAATGGCTTTAGTTCAGAGAGATTTAGAATTATATGTACCTGTTTAGACAACAGGACTTTACCTGAATATGGATCACAGGTGTGAACAGAACACATGGAACAATCAAAAACCTGAGACGCTTAAATGTAAAATACTAACACATAAAAAACACAATGCTGGCCTTAACTCCTCTGATAATTCACACTTGGAGTGAACTTCAGCACCTTTTCAGGCCACAGTCAGGTACAGACTGTCAGTCCCTGCACAAGTCTGCAAGACAAGAACATCGCTGAACCTCCCTCCGTGTCACTCGCAGGGTGGTTGTTGTGCATTCCACACTTTCATCCTTTCTTTCCTGCTGATGAACACCCATCTGCTTTCTCTTAGAGCAAACTTGTCAGACAGCAAAATCAAGATGTTCCAAAACATTTCATTCCACTTTGGATGTGGCAAATAGCCAAAACAAAGATCACAGCACTACACGGGGGTACAAATTTGCAGCTAAAAACCATTACACTCCATGATGTTTTTAATGAAAAAGAAAATGCAAATAAATTGTTCCCTAAATCAAAACACTACACATTAGATGTGGAAGTCTTTGGAACAGAGACAACAAACATTCTCTTCTCAAGAGAAAAAAACCAAAACTAACAAAACAAACCCCTCAAGAGATACTTACCTATAGGATTGCAAGATCTTAATTTGAAAGTTCACCATGACTGTGTTAAAATGCATTATTCTAGGATCTGTAAGATTAATTCAGGTTTAATCACCTGCAGCTAAATGGTGTTTATTAGAAAATAAAACTACACAATGCCTACAATCTCATAGCAGACACCACATAAAGTTAGTCAAGTTTGAAATGGTAACCACCCAGACCAAATTTGCTAAAAGTTCTTTAGACACATACTCCTTAAACCTGAACTTTACAGATGATTGTCACATGAGGCTGAGTAAAACCCATCATATTTCCCTTTCCACCTCCGGCAATGTTCAAAAGACAAGCTGAAAATGGAAACTGAGGAAATCAACAGGTTGTAAGAACAGAGATAAATTCAGATTCTTGCTCATGCATGAACCAGTTGGTTCTTCTCTCATCTATTTCTACTTCTAACACACAAGAAACCAGAGTCTACGTTGGGAGCAAAAGAACACTTGACTGCATCCCACCAAAAATTCAGTGTTATGGTAAAAGCTTTGAGCTCACACCAGCAAGGCAAAGTACACTGTGCCCAAAGGAAACAAGGGGCTTAACCTTCCCTAAACCAACCAAACCAGAAAGATTGAAATGAAAACTATACGGAGCTCAGCTGAACCTCACAGTGATCTTTTGGGGTCAGCTGTGATTGTGTTTCACATCAAGAATAACCCAGAAGATCAAAAGTACTACATTTTCTGCCAAGTTTTGTAACCACAGCATAACAATTTTTGCAGTAAATTAATCGCTGTGTGACTTCAGTGGCTTCTTCCTTCAACTAAGTAAACGACAGAAACATTGTCCAGCCTATAAGCAAAATGAAAAGACTGCTTATGTACTGAGGAAGCTGCACAATATCGAACCAGCAGACATCAAACACATTAATAACATATTTAACATATATTAATCTATAGCTAAAATATGTTACAGATTATGTCTATAT
Source organism: Formicarius rufipectus (assembly GCA_013399695.1). NCBI lineage: Eukaryota > Metazoa > Chordata > Aves > Passeriformes > Formicariidae > Formicarius > Formicarius rufipectus. Next base: position 1,151,736 of record VXAU01000539.1, on the reverse strand, counting down.
TACAGTATTTCTGTTCTTAAAACTATCAGAACAATCCTTGCAGTAGTGTCTTTGTGGAACAGTCACTTCCTTGGACTCCCTTATTACACTGGAACTCTGCTCTTACAGCCTTAATTCCTGCAGTAGAAAGACTAAAGCTCACAAATTCAAACAGATTTGCTCATTTGTCCTGTTGTTTTCTTATTCTGTACTTTCTCATGGTTTTTGAGGACATGATTTATGTTTCCTGAACAGACAAGCTTGGCAAACCAGTGCCACATGAGGATAACAGTATCCAGGGAGAATCATTCCTGAAGCTGAACCAAAATGTCTATGAGTCAGGCACAGGGGAAGGGCTCCAGGGCTGAGCACTCCCAACTCATCTGCTCAGTTTATGGGGTTCATTAAACAAAACTGAATTTACAGTGAGCAAATTTAAAAAGAAGAGTGACAGTTCACTGCCCAGATGTGTTTACTCAGCATTTGATACACTTAAGAAAATGACGTATTCTCAACAACTTAAAGAAACCTCTAAACCACTACAGTTGACAAGTTTAATACCTGAATGAAAACCATTTATCTGAGTCTTTATAAACTTACATCCAGCATTGTCATGCACTTCCCTTCCAGTCTGCAGCACAAAGAAAATTCAAGGCACTTTGGAGGCACTGGATCATGCAGCTACCAGGTGGGACAGCACACTTCCTCTACTGAGCTTTTGGATTATTCTGGCTCATTGTCCTGGTTATGGTAGCCAGGATCAGTTTGTCACTGGGGGGGTGTGGATTCTAAACCCTTTATGTTGTTTTTCTCATGAACTGCCCACAATGTCCCATTTGCAGCAGCTGCCCAGGGCACACCCCACCCCTCATGGCACAGGATGGGTGTTTGGGACCTCCTGTGGGACAAGGAAGGTTTCCTGTCTTCACATCAATGACTCAGGTGTGATAACTCCCCTCCAGGGAACCACCAGCACCTTCACACCCACCTGAGGGGTCATGTCTGCTCATGGGCCATCAGGGATGTCAAAAATATGCCACTATTCACCTCACAGAGTAAATGACCCACTGTGGAACTCCCCACCCTGGGGGAGGGACTGGGCATTCCCATCAGAGCCCAAGCAGAGATAAGTTTGGGGTTTTGGGACTGGAAGCTCTCATCAGATCCAGAGGAGGAGCAGAGCCTCAACAGGACTGGAACTGCCACCAGACTGCAACCATCATTGTCACCAGCAGGTTTCTTCTTTTCTTCTTACTTTGAACTCAGGGGGGCCACGTGTTGTTCAGCACAGGGGTTGGTGAGCTCCATCCTGCTCGTGCCCCACTGTGCTGGGCTGTACATCTGTTTTTGTGGCACAAAGGAATTTTCCTTCTGTCTCAGTGTATTTTGTGATCTTTTATTAAATTGTTATTCTGACTTGCAATCCCATTCTGAGTTGGATTCATTTCTCCTGCCAGTTTAACTCTAAACCAGCACACTCATAAAATCACCCTGACTGCCTTCACCATTAAGAGACTTAGTAAGATGGCATAAAAGAGAAAATCCAAGGGTGTTTTGCTGAGCTGTTTGCACAGCCTGACACCTCCTCGAGGCCACAGAGATGCAGACTGAGGCTCCAATAATGCCTTGTGGTTTGGGGTTCTGCTGCTGCTCTGCAATTATAAAAACAAACCACTTGACAAGGTCACAACCCATGACCGAGGGAGGTGGCGAGCAGAGCAGAAGTTACACACACAGCCCTAACTTTTGGAAAGAACACCAGTTAAAGGCTTGGAAAGAACACTGCTGTGGTCATGAATGTTATAAATGTAGGACATCAGAATAAACCCTGACACGTTTTTGATCCTCTGAGTTATCCCGCGACGATGCACAAGAAAGATTTCTGCAGCCTGGTTACCAAGTTCTCTGCAACTGCAGTTGACTTGAACACCTTTAACCATGAAAAAAGTGAACCAAAAAATCTTCAATTACCATAAACCAATGCACATCATTCACTCTGCTGAACCTCCACTGCAATTCTAATCTTTTACTCCTAAAAATAATAAAACTGACATGATCCAGGCTATCCCACACTGATGGGAGAAACAGACTCTGCACCTCTGCAGTGCAAAGGTGTGCTATTTCAGGGTCCTGTGGGGTCACAAAAGTGAGCATTCCATGCCCAACACCTCACAGGTAGGCTCTGCTAGGGGGAAACCCTGGCTTGCAGCTCAGTCCCGTGGAATGATGCCTCTCCAACTCTACCAGCTCACTAGGAGCAGTAGCCTGGAGTTGGAGAGAAGCCATCCACAGACATGGAATTTTAGGGAAGAGAGGACCCAGTTGTACATGTGAAGCACAAGACCTGACAAACCCGTGTGAGAGGTGGCTCACTGCCACTGGGATGTGCTTCTAGGTATGTTTTAGCACAAAAATTTTGCCTAGAAATGGCATGTTCAACTTTGTAATCCCATGTTGGTGTTTATATAAAACTGCCATTAGGAACAGTGCTCCAAAACCAGAGCAGACAGTACACTTATGGATAAAGTTCATGCTGACTCCTGGCATAACCAGCTTGTAACCAGCTCAATTACAGGATTTAGAGACATTGGTGTGTTTCTGACAACCCTGAGATGCCCACACAGTGATGGCCAGTCACACAGCAAACAGCTTCATTTTAAACATGTTCAGGTCCAAAAAAATCACCTGTGCAAAGTGATGCTCCCCAATGACAGAGCATTAGCCACATGCTGCACTCTCTCTCCTTCAGCAAGTGATTTTACTCCTACCCTGCATATTTTCATGCCATAACAACAATCTCTTTCTTCTTTATGGTCTAGGATGACAAGTACACCGGGACAGAAGTATTAGAGGCTCTTCTGCAGGGGCAATTTCAGGAGAGGGACAACTAAGTTACAGCCTGAAGTTTAGATGAGTCTGTTCCCAGAACACACTGAAAAGAGAGAGCAGGGTGGGGTCATATTAACAGCATCACTTTGGTACGAGGGGCCCAGAAACACTTCACCCCTATTCCGTGGTGACAAAGGTCCTTCAGTAAACTGTATTTACATTACAGCTTAAAAGCCTTGAGTCTCTCAAATAAAACCCAGTCCAAAGTCTAAGCACCAAGTGGAATTTAAAATCAACAAGCCATATATTACAAGACAAACAGGATCATGAAATCCAGGTAAAGTTACAATATATTTCAAACTACATGTCTGTCCCTTATGGCTGCAAACTCAGCTGGGCTGCTCAGAGAAGAAACACCAAATCACACCCAAGGAATTCAAACTGATCTATGTTTTTGGTTTCGTAAAAATGACCCCTCAGCTTCCAGATCAAGATGTGATAACATGTGAATGATTGCACTCTTACCTTTAGCTTGCTGTCACTCTGTAGTTTTTAAGTTCATTTCATAAATGCCCTTGCATAATGCACAGGGTTTATATCTTCTAATATCAGGTTTGTACATCCTAATTCCTGGGGGCTTGTGGGCTTATGTGTATAGTCTAACAATGAGATTCACTGTCTGCAGTCAAACACAGTTGATTTTCCAGCAGCACATCCAAAATGATTGGCAAAAGGCACATCAAGGATGGGAGCACAGGGTGTCCTGAGCAGCACAAATGAAGTGGCACCCGAAATGACTGACCTGCCCCCAGCTCTGACTCACTGAGAGACACCTGCCTGGATGTGGTGCCAGCCCAGACACAGCCCCACGTCACCACAGCCCCAGGACCCAGACCAGCCACGCTGCACTTCCCCTGCTCGTGCCTTGCAGTGTGGAAGCTCTTGGGCTGGCAGAAAGCTCTCGGCTCAGGTGGCAGGGGCAAGCTGCAAAGCTGCTCCTGGGGTACCACTGGCCCTGAGGGGGATGAGGAGAAGGCTGAGCAGGGCTCTGCAGTGAGTGAGCCCACAGGAGCCAGCCTGCTGTGTGAGACTGGGAGAGGAGGCTGCTCCACTCCACACACCGTGTCTGTACCAACACTGCCCACGACAGAACACACACTCCCAGCAGAGTCAGCACTGCCCAGGCCCGAAATAAGAACATCTGGAAGGGCCAGGGAAGATGACCAGAAAAAAAAAAACCCTGATCTTTTGGCGGTGATTTGCTTCCAGCAGCTCTTGTGCACACACTCACTCCTGGTTGCTTCTCCTGGGACTGGAAACAAGTATGAACATACACCTATTCCTACTACATGAATAGTAGGATTTACACAAGAAACTTTTGTGTAAACATATTCTCTTGGAAATGTATTTCCCTGCAGTAATAATTTCCTTTTTTCTTATTTGTCTCCTCTGAGATCTAGACTGGGTCCTAATCATCCCCTTGTGAAATTTATCCAGAAGAAGCAAAGACATTCCTACCAAGAACCTTTCCAGTAAAACTGCCACAGTGAATCCTGATGCTTAAAAATATGTCTAATAGACATATGAAATCCAAAGACTGAAAACCAGTGTTCACATCTAGCAACAACTTACTGAAAAGCTGATAAAAGGGAGTTTCCCAAAAATAAAATTATTTTGCTGAAATGAAGATCACTGCTTGGGGGGGGGGTGCATAGGGAAAAGCAAGCATTTATTTCATTTGACATTAGCAGTTCATTGCTAAATACAGGCATAATTACCACATATAAGATCAGTGGCAACTTTAGTAGTTCACTCATGGTTTGGAGGGAAGTGTTGCTGTAGCAATACCAGCCACAGGAAGGAAATCCACATCTACTCAGAGCAGTATTGTACAGGGCATTATTTTTATGGCAGAGTACTCCACCAAAAAAAGAGAGCAGTAAATCAATAGTGATGTCTATTTCGATCACATAGGTGTAGTCTGGAGAAGTATTTCACAGAAATATACTGAATGAGGAAATGCAAAACCATGATCACATGTGAAGAAAGGTTTTGTTTGGTGTAGTACCTTGATTCAGCTTATGTAAGCTAAAGACTAGAGTTTAAACCCACGCTTTTCCAACCAAACTTCTCCTGGATTAAGAACATAAAATGTTTAGGGGTTGGCATTTTTTCCCCTGTTCTCTACATAATCCCAAGCAACCTAAATGAGATCTGATCCCCCTAAACTGGCTTGACTCAGGTCTGCAGGGTTTCTTGGCTAAGGCATTAAGTCAAAGAAATAAAACTGGTCTGGGACTGGAATCAGCCCTGAAGTGATGCAGGCACATTAGCACATTCCTACCCCGATGCAGTTGACATCAGTGTTTATCTGGGAGCCACAGAAACCACAAGGGATGACCAACACCCCATTGCAACACCTTTTCCTGGCCATCCTCAAGGGAAATTCCCACCCACAGCCTTCTGGCAATGAGACTTGGGCTGTGGGTTTTGGGAACCGGGACTTTGGGTGTTTCTTTCTATCCTGTCAACAGCTGACCCCAATCTGTCTGCGCTCATACCTTGCATTACTGATAAAATCATACCCCCAGTTATCCTGGTTTTTAGTGGACTACTTTTTCCCCCCTTTCATGAGTTGGCTTCTTCAATTAAATCTTGCAGCACTCACCATCAATCACAGATGTAAACCAACGATCAGCTCAACTGAAAACAAGCAATCATCAACACTGATCTGTGAAAACACATCTATTATGACCCTGACAGCTGATTTTCTCATCTCTTTCTTATTTTTCACAAATTAATTTTAAAAACAGATTTCTACGTCTTTCTACAGCTCCCAGAACACCTGCGAAGAGAGAGGCAATGGCTACAATAGATGTAAAGCTCAATAAATAATTCCAATGAAATACAAATTACTTGGGGTCCTATGGTCACGTGAACACTGTGGTATTTATTGCCAAAGCACATCAGAAGAGCAAACAATTTGAAAATGGCTAAGCAAGATAAACCCACATAGCATATTGAGAGTTATGGACACATTTCAAGCTGATGATAGGGAGGAAGCCTTTGTAAGAGAAGGACTTCCACAGTCCACCATTCCAAATTCACCCTTGTAGATACAGAAGTGTCACAGCCTTACAAAGCTCTTCCTCTGCATTGCACAGCCCTCTCTCCTGGGGAGAATCACAGAAAACTACCAAAACCACTCTGGGACTCCTTGCAGATCAGCAGTTCAATTCTCTGTTTGAAGAGGGACTATCACCAGTGCAGGACGAGGTCTCCCACAGCTTGGTCCAGCTGAGCCTTGAAAACCTCCAAGGGAAGACTCCACCACCTCTCTGGGTGACATGTTAAACGCCCTCTGCTACTCCCTGGTGAAAAACCTTTTCCTAGTGGCCAGTCTGAACCTCTTGAGCTGCCCTTCGTGACAGCTGCTCCTTGTTTTCACGGTCTGCCACTAACAAGAGCTCAGTTCCAGAGTCATTTAACTTGTCTTCAAGCAGTTACAGACTTAAAAATTGCCCCTTGGCCCCTTTTTTTAGCCAGACTACACCAGCCCAATTCCCTCCATCTCTCCTCATTACTTAGGGGTCCCAAATCACCTTAGGAGTCCTCTCTCCATGTTCCAAACATCATGCTTTTCATTTGAGGAGCCTCAAAACTGACTCTGCAATGCTGAGGAGGACAATACCTTCCCCCTGACCTGCTGGCCATACTCATAAAGTAGACCACTATGCTGCTTGCCTTATTTGCAATGAAAATACCTCACTGACTCATTTTCAACCTGGCAGCAGCCACCACATCCCATTGCTTTCCCACAGCTCAGCCAGTTGCTTCCCAGCCTGTACTGCTGCATGGAGTTAATCTTTATGGGCACAGAACTTCATGGTTATCCTCACTTAGCTTCACAAGGTTTCTGTTGGTCAAAGCTCTTTGGCTTCCCAAGATCCAGCTGAACTGAGTTTGTCCCCCTTGGTGTACTAAACTCTCTCTCCAGTTTAATGGGATTTATGACTTTTCTCAGGGTGCATTCTGTCTCACCATCTATGTCATTAACAGAGAGGTAACATCACTGGCCCAATACCCTCACAGGCCACTTGCTGTCTACAATGAGATGCTGTGCCACTGAAGACCACATTTTGAACCCAAATATCCATGCATTTTCAATCAATCTAACAACAGACTTCCACATCTTCCTTGGTGAGAGATGATAAAAAAACCCTCACTGAAGTCATAGGATGGTTTGGGTTGGAAGAACCTTAAAGACCATCCAGTTCCACTCCCCTGCCATGGACAGGGACACCTTCCACCAGCCCAGGGTGCTCAGAGCCCCATCCAACCTGGCCTTGGACACTTCCAGGGATGGGGCAGCCACAGCTTCTCTGCCCAACCTGTGCCAGGGCCAAACCACCCTCACAGGGAACAATTTACCCACCAATGTTCCCACAACCACATATTCAGGCATTTAATTCCAAAAGGCACTCAGACTGGTCAGCTACTTCTTGGCCTTGGTACACCTGCATCAACTGTTTGTGATTAGTTTCCCATTCTCGTATTTGGAAATAAATTCCATGAATACATGATACATAATATTTCCAGGGACTGGGGAAGGCTGTCTGGCTTAAAGATCCCTGAACTATCCTTCTTTCTCTACTTGAAGATGGATGCAGTGAAAGCCCCTCCCTACTCACCAGGGACCCCTCTGTTAATTTTTTAGAGAACTGCAAACGCAGAATTGCAATTGCATCACCTTTCAGCATGCAGCCTGATGGATTTGAACATAACCAGCTTTCCTAAGTAGTTCTGAACAGTTAAACATTCCATGTTTCCTGTGGAGCACTGCTCAATTATGCTCTCCAAGCAATATTTCCTTTTGTATGAAGCCATAAAACCAAAGATGGATTTCTCACACCTCTTGCTCAGTGGGCCACACTGACAGGCCATCTCTTGCTCATGTGCTCAATTCCACACTGCTGGGGCTCTGAAACACAGTAGTTATCCTCACCTCACTCCTATAAAATAGAAAAGGGCTCTATTCCTGGTCCCAGTGAGCAGCCATCTAGCACAAAGTATTTCTTATGAGTACCCAGTGATACTGGAAAGAAGGGAACCCAAATAATTCAGAGTGCCAAACCTCTAAATACTGATTAAGGGAGAAGAACTAAGGGAAAACTTTTGACACTACCCTTAACAGCACCTCCAAAGCACCTGAAAGAATGAAGAGTAACTCACCCTTCCAACACATGACCTTATACTTACTTAACAGGACCAAAATTACTAGGTTCCATGTGGATCCTGCTAGGATGTTGTTCCTTCAGGGGAAGGACGGAGACCCAGTAAGAGTCCTCTTCACTGACACTAGAGACAAACTGTCCTGACAAACCTGCCAGGTTACCTTCCAGAATGCTCAGTGCAAAACTACTCCATACTCTTTTTCCTGACTTCACCAAGGACCTATGACCTGCTGCAGACTTGTCACCTCTTACTTCTGGGTTGAGAAACAAGACAACCCAAGTGCTGTCTTATCTTACGGCAGTGACTCCAGAGGTCTTCAGGCAAACCCCACTGTGCTGTCACCAACTTTCAGTGCTCAGTCAGAACAAGAGAAGCCACTCTCACCATATGCAGTTTTTAAACATCACTATTGTTAATATCTCTCTATATCACTCACTATTTGTTAATGCAGCATATACACTCTGTGTTACAGGATCACAGGTGGGTTAGGTTGGAAGGGACCACAGTGGGGCATCTGGTGCCACCTCCTGCTCCAGTAGGGCCATCCCAGAGCACAGGGCACAGGGCTGTGTCCAGAGGGTTCTGGAATATCCCCAGTGAGGAGACTCCCCCCCCTCTCTGGGCAATCTGTTCAGGGCTGGGGCACTGCACAGCAAAGAAGTTCTTCCTCCTGTGCAGGTGGAACTTGCTGGGCATCAGTTCCTGCCCGTCCCTGCTGTGCCATTGCTGGGCACCCCGAGCAGAGCCTGGTCCCTGCTCTGCCCCCTCCCTGCAGGCACTGACAGACAGGGGACAGGTCCCCTCTCAGGGTCTCCTCTGGAGGCTGAACAGCCCCAGCTCCCTCAGCCTTTCCTCCTCACAGAGATGCTCCAGTCCCTTCAGCATCTCCGCAGCCTCCGCTGGACCCGCTCCAGGAGCTCCATGTCCCTCTTGTCCTGAGGAGCCAGACGTGGACACAGCACTCCAGATGTGCCCAGACCTGGACACAGCACTCCAGATGTGCCCAGAACTGGACACAGAACCCCAGATGTGCCCACAATGGGACACAGCATTCCAGATGTGCCTCACAGTGCTGAGCAGAGTTAATCTCACGTTCTTTGTCAACAGTGAAGTGGGAAACACAAGTGCAAAGTACAATCCTGCTCCTCATCATTCAGCATTTGCCACACTGGCACAGCTCCAAATCTGATTTGAAATCTCCCACATTTACCTAATTTCCACATTCCTTGTCCCAGGGATTATCACTCATGTACCTTGCTATGATTCCTTTGCTGTCAAGTACTAATCCCACACTCTTACAAGGAAAATGCACCTCTCCAACAAGTGTATGAGTAAACACAAAGTACAGATATAAGAGAATTACTATACCAATAAGATCAACATGTTCTGGCAGAAAATAGTGTCAAAAAGATAGAGACTACTTAATCCATCACATCCTTCTTCTTGTATCATGCAGTTCTGGTGGAGAAATATCAGTATAATTTTCATGTTTATCATGAGGTATCAGAACATGTGTTCCCTTGATAACACTACACCAGCATTTATTTGCAATATATTAAAGAAATTATTTAATCAATGAAGAAAAGCTCCACACTAAAAGAAAGCGAGTTCCAGTGTTTTATGTTTACAACTTATGAGTAAGAGGATAGTGAACCAGAAAGCTGAAATATTTTAATTTTGCAGTCAGATTCCTTCAGAATTTGCTTTTTAAAGGAAAGAAGGCAAATTTCCATAAGGTATGGGAAACATAGCATTTTACAAACCTAAGGCAGTGAAGTGTGACCTTTTCATCACAGAATTAGTTATCCTTAATGTATTTTCCTGCCCTTAATCTTTCTGAATCTTCAAAACAAGTGTCAAAGAGATGCAATACCTCTTCCAGTGTAAGTGGAAATCTCTTGTTTGCTAAGACTTTTGCAAAGCACTGTACAGAATAAAAACCAACCAGCTCTGGGACACTCCAGTGAAAATTCTATAAATGATTTAAAGGAAGCTGCTGCTGGTAATTATGATCACTTCAGATTAGAAGTATCCCAGACAGGATATTTTGGGCACTATATTTGGGAAAGGACATAAAGCTGCATAGCAGGTAAGAATTTCAATGTCAGAAAGACAGACAAAAAGATGAAAAATAAGTGCAAGGAGATGCTCATGTTATTTTATAAATGAGTCAGCAGTACCAGGTGGTATTTCTACAAAGCTACACAGAGCAAAGCACCGAGTGATGCCAATGCTTCTCTAAAGTGAAAATACAGACAACACACTGAAAAGAGTATGTGTTTAACATATGATCCATGTAAGGACTTGCATACATCACATTTAAAAGAGTCCTTGATTACTTCCAACCATCAGAAGTAATAAATTTAGCTCACTTTTCTTACCCATGAGACAAGGTACAAGTTTCCTGCTCCATATCTAGGAAAGCTATGAGACCTACTTCTATAATTCCACATTTTATTTAAGGGCTCACAGTCACAATCACATTAGTCACACTCAGTGTAGGCGTATGTGGAAAAGAAGAGAATTCCTCTCTTTGAAGGTGCCCTGTCATTTAATTGAAGACTTACTTTTACAGTATTGTGACTGTTTTAACATTTTGAACATGTGAACCTCAGAGCAGAGATGTGTTCCTAGGAAGGGTTCCAGATCACCTTACTTCATCTCCCAGAACAAGAATTACCTAGGCTGCCATGGAAATTAAATATTAGTGACAGGTACAGGGCTTGGTCTTTGATAAGTGCAGACTGTGTCACTTCAGAAGGCAAGAACCTTCCCATCTTCAAGAACACAATCTATTGTCAGCAGTGGAACCTCTGGCACTGCATATTATTTTTTCATTTCTCAACACTACCATCCAACCTTTAAGGTGAAAGAGCAGTAGCTAGATGTGCCAGCCCATAACCTTTAAGACTGGAAGTTTAAAATCATATTTCACTTCAAGAACGAAGGAGAGGCAGTCACAAAGCAACCTGCCCTACGTATATCACCATCCTGGTGTGGGGGCAACCTGGCCTTCCAGAAAAAATGGCACAACTGTGTTCAGTATTAATGCAACTTCAGCCTGTGGATGATTCCACAGCAGAAAGGCAGCTATTGAGGCACAACTGCTTATGGCTTGAAAATCAACGCTGCAGAAAATGTGGCATTAACAGGGAAACGTGTCCAAGAGGAGCCTGAAAATTAAGACACACACTCCCCCCCTCCACATGGTGTACTACAAGCAGCTGATGCATCTGTGTGCTGTGACTGACTTGCTGTCAGACCATAGTTTGGGTGTGTGTATGTGGTTGGTTCAATTGTACTTCTCTGCTGGCACAGTGCAGAGACCTCATCTTTAAATAGGGGTTGTCATCACGTCATTTTGGAAGCACACAGTTCCATCTTCTCCCTGATATGCTTGCTGGAAATCCTTTGTGGGCAAGTTTGACAGCAGAAAGCAATGCCTAATCAGTCCTTGGAAAGCCCTTAGCTAATTAAAGCAATGAACAGGCTTTCCATCAGTGGAGAGCTTGGCGTTACCCACGGCAGGAAAACATCCCCCAACATCTCTGCTGTACGTGGTCCAATGCAAACATCCAGCAGAAAAAAACATCCTGGACCAAACCACTTGATGTCCCATGTATGGAGCATTCCAGCACCAAGAAGTGAACATTGCCTCTCCACAAATCATCTGACTTGGACCCTGTGGCACAGAGCAGCGTGCAGGATTTGAGGCAGGTGCCTGTAAAACACTCCCTGCAGTGGAAATACAGGCAGCTTCAGAGCATGGTGGAGATGGGTTAAATCATTTCCTGAGCCACAGGAAATACACAGCCTGCAGTTTGCCTGATGCTACAGAGCAACCAAAGGTCAGGGATGGGCCAAAACTAAGGTGAAGTGATACCTATCAGGCACAAAATGAGTCTCTGTGGACACAGCCTGAGCTCTCTCAGCTTAGCAACAGCAGAACTAGGCAAAGGAACAATACAAAATACCTGGGAGAGGACACATTAATTAGGAAATAGGGGAAATCAAGGAAAAAAAAAAGAACAAAAAAAAAAAAACACACACACACAAAAAAACCCCAACCAAACAAAACACATGCAAAAAAACCCCAAAAAACAAACAAAACACAAAAACAAAACAAAACAAAAAGAAAAATCAAAAAACCAAGAAACTGAGAAATGCATCAAGCCCCAGCATTTCCCATCAAATCAATATATTGTTTAGGATGCCCAGAAACATTGAATTCAAGTCCAGTAGAAACCCATCTGCTGTTCTGAGGACGGACAGGACATGGCAACAGTCAGTGAACATAAATATACGAATGAAGACAAAACTGCAGCTAGACAGTGTTATGGCAAAAGTCAGTGGTTATCTGCAGAACCACCGCAGTTTTCCACTGAGTTGGCAGGTTTGAGTGTGGTATGCAGGTGCAGGATTTGATGGTTGTTTTGCTATGTGCAAAAGAGCATGGCATAAACACCCTGGTACCTCTGGGCTCCTCGCCCTCTCCTCTCTGGAAGTGTCATCAATTTTATTTTAGATGCAAAGAAAGACACAAAAAAGCAGAGAGGGGATCACTGGCAGTTTGTTCCATACTAAGAGTGCATTAGCTCAGCCAGTGTGCTTTGCAGGATGTAATGAAAACAGCAGCAGTGAGGTCACTGGCAGAAGACAGTGTCATTCAATGTCTGTAACATCTTGACCTGGGATTTCATTTCCTCCTGCAGAAGGGCTCCATAGGGAAGCACAAGCAGAACCACATCAAAGCAATAATGTGCACTACTGGAGAAAGGATCACAGGGCAGGTAAAGAGCTAGGCTGAGAAGTTCCAGCTGCAGTCACAGGAATAAAGTGGAATCTACTGCATGCAGTGCTGGACTACAGGGTTGTCAGAGCTCTGGGTCTGCATAAACAGATCCTCTGTCAGAAAAGCAAGCAGATTGTTTCTTTGCAGTCCAAAGGATCAGAAGCAGCAAGGCTGCAGTTACGTGAATCGAGGGTTAACTAAGGGTATAATTCTCTGCCACATTCAATTTAGAAATGTGAATACATGAGACTTTGGGTGTCTCATTAATAGCCTGGGGACCAACAGCCTCAGCTTCTTCAAAAATGTTTTTGCCCAACAAAAGGAGTTGAGTCCTTTAAAGCCATGACATTTAATTCAACAGCCAAAGGAGATCCAGAAGTAGTCCTGGACTGTGACATTCCCCTTGACTTAAAGCCAGAAGCAATAAATAAGCTGATGTCAGTGCATGCAATAGTTTTGCTAGGGGCTCCTTCTCTTTTCACCCTCAAAATCGTCCTTAAAGTTAGGTTTAAACAGAATCATGCCATCCATTACAGATCAGCTGATAACAAAAAGCAGAGAACACTGTGAGTATGTGCTGCACCAGAAAATGTTTTATGCTGGGTAGGCAAGTCCTTTCATCTCTCTCACAGCAGAGCACTCCTGAAACTCCCCCTTTATGTGCCCATAACTCAAGAAAGGGACTATAGAAGAAACCTATTCCTTTTGATACTTACAGAGCAAGATTTTTAATACTAATACCCAATAAGGCCATGTGTTTGTGAATGACAGGTGGTAAAAGCAGATGGTTTTGAAAAGATTTGTGGCAGTCCCTGGCTCCACCATCCTGCCAGCTCTGCAAGATACTGGCAGGAGAAGCGCTTCCCTTCCTCTTCCTTCCATGTCTCACTCCAGAAAACCAGCAGCCTATCTCACTGGTTGCCACAAAGGATCAGCAAAGGTCACTTGCTCACGTTCTCCATCCCACCCCTAAACTGCTTTTGCCTCTCTGCAGAACCCCATCTGAACATAAGCCATTAATCCAAGATAACCAGCCAGGTGGAGCCACAAACCCACCTCTGTGTTTGCTGGTCCCAGATCCTGGTTTTGGCAGGCATTCACCATTGCTTTTGCTCCTGGGAGCTGCTTCTGACCACGCCCCAGGATGGTACCCAAGTGAGCATCACTGAATGCTGGGCTGCTGAACCACAACACAAGCACCCAACTCCCTGCACAGACCTTGCTGAAAGCACTACCTCTGGTTTCTGAAGGTCCTGGTGATAAAGGAGGCATCTCAGATGCTCCAAATCCTGCATAACCACACTCTGACAAAGGGTGAATAACCTCATGTCATTACTCACACAGTGATGCTGCACCAGGGAGCAAAGCTCAGAGAAGCACAATTATTCACATTACATCTCAAAACAGAGAAAGCAGGAAAAGGAAAGCAAAAATTTAAAAAAAAGAGAGGAAAATTCATATGTCAACATGAATAGCAACAGAAAAATATACTGTGTTTGGCCAAAGCACTGCTGACTAGTAGAGCTACAACCTTCTCCAGATCATTGCTACTTGTGCCTGTGGAGCAAGGACCCCCTCCTACGAAGAAAGCAGCACTAGCTCCAGTCTGCTGTAACCCTGTTCTGAGCTATCACAGCACACCCTTCAAGATGACTCAGGCAAATTCATTTACCACCAATGAATCATTACATGGTGCCTCCTGTGGCTGCTATCAAAATCACCTGTAACCACCTTAGTCACTGTTAACTCCACAGTAAACTCATTTCAAAGAACCTTTTTTGTGAATAAATTATGACTCTCTCTTTTGGAATTTACTAATGTGTAGTGTAGGAACTACACTCCTGAAAAGGGCTGGTACTTTTTCTACATATCATCTCTGCTTTTCATATTTTCCTCAAAAACAGGTATGATTGACTTAATGTAACACTTATTCGTTAGCTGTTTCTTTTAACTGCATGGCTTTGTAAGAACCTTATCCTTGTTTATAGCACTGTTGACAAAATTGAGGTTAAATTACATTCTCATAATTTCACTCACAGTATTAAGGTAGTTTCTGAAGGAATATTCTAGAGAGGGTTGTGACACTACAGTGTAATTATCTTCAGCATCCTCTGAACGACAAAAGGCCTTCCTGAGCCATCTACAGCAAAATAAATCATCATTCTTTACATGAAATCAGTCAGCCTTCCTATCCTTCAGTGAGGCCTATGACTGCTTTCAGGAAGGTCAAACCAAAATGAAACAACCAAAAAACCAAATAAACATAAAGGAACTGTCAGTCCAGCTGGCCTCAGTCTTACACAGCATTGCAGAAACACCAGTAAAAACTGAGTCTGCTGCAAAGGTAAACACAAGCCATTGAGACCTGGAATCAAAAACTTACATTTGTTTCCAGAGAACATCCGTTGGTAAAATTGCTTTTCACCTTTGGACACAATAAAATGTGGATCTGGGCTTGGATAAGGCAAGGCTAAAAGACAGCTCAAGAAATTAAATTGTAAGCATATAGGTTTGTGAGCAGTCCTACCATTCCTGAATTCATTAACCATCATTAAGTTTCCAATTTGTGTTGTTCCCACAGGACAACCTCCCGCTCTTCAAAGCAGATATGGATGATGGACACTGGAGGATCGGGTTAAAAGTTAAGTAAAGTATGAAGAAAACCTATTATATGCATCTCTTCTGGGCGCAGCTGCTTCACAGTTACTTTCAGGAAGGTTAAAACTTTGGAATTAAACACAATAGTGTATTTTTGGGGTAGAAGATATTTTTTTCTGTGGCCCTGGGTGGAGGACACTGACACCCATGCAATTTCCAGTCACTTGAAACTGCCTAAACATAGGTACAAAGAAAAACACACAGGCAAGCAACTCCTAAAAAATACAGCTAATATAAGATTAGAACTGGACACAATTACAGCTGAATTACAGGTACATTTGCCAAACCTTCAATATGCCTCATGTTTGAATAAAAATGAGTGTAGCCAGAGATCTGAGGGAGAAAGGGTTTCCAGTTTTCAATAATTACCAACAGGACATTAATTACATGCCTACACACAAATTGACTGTTTCACTGTGTGAAGACCTACTAGCTGCAATTTTAGCACTGTATATCACCCAAAGACAGCTCCATTTTCTAACATAAACCTGAAAGCACTGTGAAAATACAAATTTAAAACAAAAAACCAAAAAACACCACAGACAAAATGTCTACCTTAGATGGTGTCCAAAAAAAAAAGGAGTTACAGGCTTTATCATTCCAAAAACTGAATGGAATGGAACACAATAAAAGACAAGGCATCTACTGCAGAATACTCTTTGTATCCTTCAAGTTTCCTCTTTGGCTGGGTCCATCAGACCCTTGAAGGGTATGTCTGCACAGGTGACTGGAGACAGGCAGGCACTGGCTCCTCACCCTCCAGACAGCCCAGACAGAAGCCAAACTAAGTGTGGGAGCCCTGCAGAAGTGTCAGCACAGCCCCACACGGGAGCTCCTCGGGCTGCAGGTCCATCACTGGGTTTCCCCTGGTCCCAAAGAAGCTTCCCCTGAACTCGGGGAGGCTCTGCTGACTCCTCGGCATGTTTTAGTCATGCCATTGAGCCAGAGCCAGGAACTCATCCAAGTGAAAGCCAGGCCAGCAGTGATCCCACCAGGGCAGGCAGGTCGGGAATGAGTCGCCAGGAAGGCAGGATGACCCTCTGGCAGGAGCCCACGTTTATGGCAAATTAAAGCTGCTGCTGGACCTCAGCCCTTGCCCTGCAGGGAGGCAAGGTCTGGTTATGTCCAGCACAGCTTCACGTGAGCACAGATGAAGAGCTCACCAACAGGGGCTGCCTTTGTGCAATAGTTGCTTGAGCCAGGGAAGTGAATATCCTTCAGATTATACTTCTTTGCAGGTTCATCTGGTGATGCCTACCTCTTTCCATGACCTACAGCTCATGATTTAGATAATGTTAGTCTCACTGGGCAGCACTGCAATATTGAAACTTTCATTTCTTAAGTGTCCTTTGTGGACCCAGGAGCATTAGGAAGTAAGAATGATGTAATTTTTCATAGCAATAACAGGGTAATAATTCAACAACAGGACAATGCTAACATTATCCCCTGCAACTGTTATTTCCAACATTTTCCTACAAACACAGCAAAACCAAGCAACATGATAAGAAAGGCAAGAGCCCCGAGATGAGTCAAGCACTCATCAGTAGAGTTTCCTCTACTCCCCCTTGAGTTACTCTTCACTGCCCTTTGGTTTCTAAGAACTACACAGACTGCGGTATCACACACAAGAGGATCTCTCTTCACTTGTGAATTTCAAAGCGTGTCTTATTTTTCTCCTTCCCTATGCCCTCATTCACAGGATCTCTCCCTTGCATGGGTCAAAATCACTTGCCATTGGGAAAAAAAAAAAGGCAAACTGATTAGAGTTAGGAGCTTCCTATGTGAAATATGTGGGGGGAAAAAGAAAACAGAGAAGTTTTTTTTTCCAATTCCAACAATGCAGACTGCTCTTTTGGAGCACAGGTCTTGAAACAATCTGTATCCAACAGATTTCTGAAGACATCAGCCACTTGTTTGTGTTCCTCTACTGTGCCCTGCAGACCATATGACAGTTCCTGTGCCCTTGGTCATCATACCAATAGTCCCTGTCATCATTATTCTGCCCTGTCATTATCCATGTTCTCCCTACCAGTACCCACACACACTTTCCCAGCCTCCCTCACCCACCCATCCATCCTCTCCCAAGATTCAAGTCTGTCAGATCTGAACTGACTTTGGGGAAGGCACAGGGAATTTATCAGTCAAAGCTGCCTCCCATAAAAGAGCCACAAACTTCGTGCCTCTGTTAACAGGTCACTTCCTATTACTTTGCTGGCAGTTATCTCTATTCTCTTTTTTTTTCCCCAGCTGACATGCTATGGGTTTTATTTATTCAGGCTTTTCTTACATGGTCTTCAAGGTATTTTAAACCTACACTTCCCCACCACTAATTTAAACAAGCCTTAATAGGGATTAGACTTGAAACCTGAATTGGCAGAACTGAGGAATTTGCAGCTTTGTGATAGTCTCAGATGCATCCTTGAACATCCTCTAAATATAGTATAAGGCTGGCCTAAATCTGCTATTGCTTCATGTTTAATTCAGATACCTTTGAGTGAATCCATCTCTACCCCCCCCAAATTTCCTATTCTCATCACCTGTGTATTGAAATTTATGGTGACTAACTTAGATAAACACCCCAAATCACAGAGGAAATGTTTTAAAACACTGTAGTTACGTAAAACCAAGTTATCAGGAGAACACAGTAAGAACTGCAACGGGGATTTTACAACTTCACTAAGGCAACAGCACAACATTTAAACTATGTAGTTTCTTTACAAATAAGGTGAGTACGTCAGTAACAAACAAAAATTGGATTCTTCTAGTCAAGAACACTACAGGTAAGCAGGAAATGATGACGCTTTTGATATAGTGCAAATCAAAACAAACTCCAGTAGCAGATCTCTGAACTGCCATCACCTTCTTATCAAGTGGAGATGAAGGTTCCCAGAACACAAGCACAGCAGAAAGTTACACTCTAAACTCACTGTCAAAGCACAGTGAACTGTGGTGTTAAACACTTCTGAAAGGCCATAAATTTTGCTGCATTTTAGGGATCATCTAATACTTTAACTTTACACTTTTTTAAACACAAATTCAAGCAAACCAGGATTAGAGCTGATACTGTTTTTGGAACATATTTTTTTAGCCTAGCAATGACTTTCAGAGATACCAGAAGCTCAGTCTAAATACAGATGCAAAACTAGCCTTATGACTGAATTAATAGTGCAAACTGCATATTTCTGGTTGAAGCAACCAGCATTCAGTTTCACTGCTTCCCCTGCAAGATAATGGCCTGTCACTAGTTATTTCTCTCCCTGGTTATGCCCTTAAAAGGCTCTGAGGCAAACACCTAAAAGCGAATTGTTCAGAGTAACAGCATTACTGCGAAGGGCTGTGTATGACAAGACAAGGTCGCGTGTCTCTGGTTTCCAAAGCACGGCCGATGTCCTCACAGGATCCTGGAACAAAATTCGGGATGCATCTCTGCTCGGTGCCTGCGGGTGGTGGGCAGGAGGTGCACCCAGTCATTTCCCAGCCAGGAGACAGCACACAGCACCAAGGCTCAGAGAATAAGGACCATTCCTCATACCACTAAAACTACTGCCAATGCCACACTTCTTTCAAACAAACAAACAAATAAACAACAACGTACGGGCCTAACTGCAGGAAAACAAATAGGCGAGCCTGCCCTAAAGGGAGAGTAGACCTCGATGTTACCGCTCTTCGCACACGGACGGTGCGGTGCCGCATCCTGCCTCACTCCGGCCCCGGAGGGGACTCTGCATCTGCCCCGGGGGCACCGCCCAGAGCACATGGGGTCCAGCCCGACCCTCCCCGGTACCTTCCGAGCCCAGCCCGACCCTCCCCGGCACCTTCCGAGCCCAGCCCAGCCCCGACGGTGCCCCCCCAGCCATCCTCCCTCTACACCATCGCCTCCTCCTCCTCCTTTCCAGGTGCTTTTTGGGCGGCAGATTTTTATTTTATTCTATTTTCCCGCTTCCCCCTCCGCCGTGCCCCAGCGGGTTGTTACCTCCAGTCACCGCCTTTCCGAACCAATTCCCGCTGTGCCCCCCACCTTGCCCAGCACGGGAGCAACTTCCCAGCAAAGACGAGGAGGAGGAGGAGAAGGAAGAAGAAAAAGAGAAACTGAGAATGAACGGAGGGAAGGAGGGTAGGGCAAGGGATAAAATAAAATAATTACCAAAGCTCTGCTCGCTCTCCAGGTCTGACACCGTGTATCCGGCCGGGGGAGGGAGGCGGGGAACCGCAGCGCCTGC